>VOPJ01015883.1:0-23692 GCA_014673585.1 Semibalanus balanoides | reverse complement strand
TTTTAATGTTTCTAGGCTAATTGGACATTTTACTAGCATATTTGATGTTCAAAACTGTATATTGGTGAAAGTGAAATATGACACTTATGGCCACCCATAATACCGATTTATCCTTATGTGCGTCGGTGCGAGGGTTAAAGCATGAAATACATGCATTCTTATATTTAACCATCACACAAAGTAAAATGTGCTTAACAAGATCCACGAGATCCGACGACAAAATGATTTTTCAGGATTCAGAATCCACACACACACACACACACACACACACACACACACACACACACACACACACACACACACACACACACACACACAACACACACACACACCACCACACACACACACCCACATCACACACACACACAGGCACACACACACACACACACAACACAACGACACACACAAACACACGCACACACACACACACACATCACACACAAACACCACACACACACACACACACACACACACACACACACACACACCACACACACACACCACACACACACACACATCACACACACATGACACACCACAAGCAACACACACACACACACACACAACACACACACACACACCACACACCACCACACACACGAACACAACACCCACACAACACACACACACTCACACACACACACACACACACCACTCACACAAGTACACACCACACACACACCACACACACACACACACACACAACCACACCACACACAAACACACACACAACACCACACACACACACACACACACACACATATATATATATATATATATATATATATATATATATATGCTTTCCTGTACAAATATAAATCTCACTTTTGATTGTACATTTCAGCCTGCCCTGCTAGCTTCTTCGGAACCAGATGCGATAAAAGGTGCCCACAGTGCCTGCATGGAGGGCAATGTCATGAAGTTACGGGCCAGTGTGTCTGCCCTCCTGGTTTCGTAGGATCGCAGTGCGAAGAAGGTATGCATGTATTGATGTGGTACGTAGATCGTCGCCTTTTTGTGCCTTGCAATTATTTAAACCTGCGGCCTGCTTGTGGGGGGCAAAATCTGCCCAGCCCTGCCGGATTTTCGTGTTGTCTCAAATACTAGCTGTTTTCACGATGGATTATTTTGCGCGAAATGTTTTAAAACATTTTTAAATGTTTTAAAATGTTTTAGTTGTAGCCGCTTTCACGATGGACTAATATTAATATGCGAAAAATGTCTTAACCCTCACCCTACGGGACCGTAGGGCGAGGGTTAAAGCATTTCTCGCAAATAAGTCCATCGTGAAGACGGCTACTACTAAAAATTATAAAACATTTTAAAATGCTTTAAAACATTTCGCGTAAAATAAGACATCGTGAAAACGGCTACTATGATAGATATCGACGTGAAAGTTACAGTTAATACCTTATGCTGCGTCAGTTCTTTGTCTTCTCACAATATTGTGATGAAATTGATGTCTTAATTAGGGAGATCATAATTTTTTAATGACAGTTTCGTGACATTTGTGGTGGAAAAACGACAAATGTTTGAAAAATGGTCGACAAAATGAGTTTTAAAATAAATTTCAAAAAAATATTTAAATGAACGTTAGTTCCCAGCCAACAATTAAGTTGGGTACTGCTCGGGCAACTTTGGCTAACATGGGCATAGCCCGGTCTGCCCAGCTTACGAGTTTCTCTTATTGGGTCCAACTCGGTTTTCGCCTGGGCAGCTAACCAGCTTGGGCAGGCCCGAGTTGAGCCCAACAATTATTATCGGGCCGATATTGGGCATGCCCGACCAGAATTTATCATTTGATGGTGATGACGTTCATGATGACGTTTATTTGTGTTTAAAGGCTGAGGTGACTGCTCAGTTGTAAATTAAAAATAAATAAATAAATACATAAAAATAAAATACAAAAAAATTGATCAGTTTTAGCTCGGGCCTTGCTCGGGCTGCCTGATCAGGCAGCCCAGGCTGTAACTTGGGTCCTGCCTGGCGTATGTGTTCCATACGCCAGGCAGGACCCAACTTACAGCCTGGGCTAACCCAATTTATTGGTCGGGCAAACCCGAGTGCTGCCCAATTGGGCTCCAATCATAATTGCTGGCAGGGTGATACTGTTTTCGAAATGGCAGTCTCAGATTAAAAAAAAAACGCCTTACAGCTTAACAATTTTCGGTCCAATTTTCACAAAATAATTGAAAAAAGTTAGAACCAAAAATGGATGATACGAAAATCAAATGCAAAGCAATATATTTAGTTTTGACAGACCTATGGCTCCCTAAGTAGAAGTAACTCATGACATCATGTTTTGAAGTTACTTCTTTACTTTTATTACAGACATTATAGATACAGACAAAACAGCCTTCCCAGATGCTGTATTTTTGCTGTATTTTTAAAACAGAAACGATCTAAACCAAGCGTTTTTAATTAAATTAATGCATTACAAATGGTGACCTCAATTACCTCACCTTGACTTTATATGGTGTCAGGTTGTGAAAATGGCTGCTTTTATCGAATTATACATGTAAAATAACCCGAAAATAATGTGTCACAAGAGTTTTGTAGACCTCTTGCGAATAGTGACCTTTTGTGGCCTTATCTTGAGCTTGAACTTTGTTTATTTACTTTTGCTTTATACGGGAGATGCATTATAAATTCCAGAGCATTTTGTGAGGCAGTAATCTCAATCTATAGCTTTTGATGGAAAGTATGGCCTCACAACTCAAATATATCAATTTTGACGTTTGCCTTGACCGTGACCTCACATGTGATCTTATTTGGAAAATTTCGCGTACGCTTTGAATGCTTCTCAATGAGCGATTTCGATTGCCGTCTTGCGCGTCTCGCTGCGGGTTATTGGTTCGGGAGATAACGAGGGAGGGCAGATTCTTCGCACCCTCCCCAGCGGGGTGGCGTTCCGGCTGGAGACCCCAGCGGGGCGCGGGTTAACCCTATTCCTGGAGGGATGAAAAGTATACGAATCTGTCGGGGGGGGGGGGCTTATTCGGCCCCCCTTCAGATCTCCGCTGCCATAAAAGCTAGAAACATAAAACTTGGTGTGTGTCTAAGATTGACAATGAACTCTATTTTGTCAAATTTTGGTGACCTTGGGTCATTATCTTCAAGGTCAAATGACGTCCATAAAATATTTTTGTCAAAACATGAATATTTCAGGAACCTTGCCATTATCTCGGAAACTAGTGGCAGCTAGGACGGAATCCGAAAATCGCTGTAAGCATTTTAATTGTCCTTTTCAACGCCGTAAGGCATCAGAAAATGGACCTCAGTCAATGGTTTGGACTGTAGAGGCAACAATGTTTATAAACCCTGTTTTTCAGCAAATGTTTGTTCGCTAATAACTTTTTATATAAAGTATATACAAAGCACTTGAATTTTGGTACCATCGTGTTTCTCGACGTCATTAGCAGGTTTGAATTCATATCAACTTTGTCAAATCGAAATTTGACCGGGTCAAGGTCAAGGTCAAGGGTCAAGTGACGAAATCGTCAAAATGCATATCAAAAGACGCGTATTGACGAGACAAACATTTTGAATACCATGGTGAGTCACTATGATGTTTTCTAAGTTACGAGTTATTGATAAAAATAGTGTTTGGTGCCTTGAAATCACCCTTTTAAAAGGTCATGACTAAAAATTCATCCCTTATTCATTCAGTGGGCCTACGATGAACATGATACTTAAATAATTGGGATTGATGCAATGTATAAAGCCTCGTTTTTCATTTTTCAGCGGCATATACTTATAATTGGATAGGTTTAGCATTTGACCTGACATTCAGGTCATCAATTATTTAGATATCACCCTGAACTTTCAACACATATATTTGCATTTTTTCTCTCAACATATTCTTCCGGTTTTTTAAAAGTCTGAAAATAAAAACTTGCATCTTTTTGTGAAAAAAAATGAAGTTTTCAAAAATTTGGATTTCAAATTCAAAATTTTGAAATTTGAGATAGCCATCTAAAAAACATCAATTCTCCTACCGAATGTCTTTTTTCTTTAACACTTCTCTCAACACACAACTCTCCGCATGAGTGCTTAACTCATACCAAAGATTTTTGTGTGCAAAAACGCGCCGAACACGTCCTCCTTAAAAACTGTCCTGACCCCTCCTAATAATTCAATTTGGAAAAAAAAGTACACCATTCGATGCGCAATGAAACGTTGGGAAAAGCCAGCAAGTTTGAAGATTCTGAGTTGAGTTATTAATGACCCATACGCGAAAAACCTCAAGGGGGGGCGATTCGGCCCCCCGACAGTAATAGGGTTAAACCTGCCGTTGGAAAGTTTGTTAGATTTTCTATAAAATCACAAAAAAACACCAATATGCCTCACTTACGATTTCCGATCTTCTGAAAGCGAACTCCTACAGCCATGAACTGCTGTTATGGTATTCTCACTCAGTGATCTAACAATGACCATGTCGCTATTTGATCTCTAGGATGCGGTGCGGCACGTTTTGGCGCGTCCTGTTCGTCGAAGTGTCCAATGAACACCTGTAAAGGTCGCTTACTCTGCGCACCCGATCCCTACGGCTGCTCCTGCGCGCCAGGCTGGACCGGACGCTTCTGCGCCCAGAGTACGTTCACTTAGTATAGATGGCAAACTTGCATGTTGTTGATGAATGGAGTCAAAATATGGAATGTACAAAATATGGAATGTACAAATATGGAATGTACAAAATATGGAATGTACAAATATGGAATGTACAACATCATGAGAAATAGCATTCGCAGGTCGCCGTCTTGGAGTGAATCAGATAACAGTTAGATAACAGCCTCCAGTCCCGTGCACGACATATTATTCAATTATACATTTTGTCTTATCTTTTTGCACATTATCAATGAGCATCAGGTTAATTTTACACTCATTTACATCACTTCACGTTTTCTTATTTTACAGGTTGCGCTCAAGGAACATATGGACCAGATTGCACGTTTCGATGTGGGAACTGCAACAAGAGCACATGCAACAGATTCACGGGCTACTGTGACCACGGCTGTTCAAGGAAAGATGTCAGAATGCCCCTCTGCCAAGAGAACCGTGAGTAGAACCATTTCTTCTACTGACTGGAAATTATGTTTCTGATAAGTGCAACTTTGTTTTAAAGGAAAACAAAGCCAAATCAGTATTCATTGGTTTTCAGCCCGCCTGCTCTCGAAATTGAACGTGATGAGCAGTGAGTACCAAACATGTTAACCCTCGCCCAGGTATGCCACCCACCCGTGCCACCCACTCGTTTTTGCTTTCTTTCGGGAATAACTCGTGTAGTTTTCAACTGATTGGGATGGAACTTTCAGTAGGTACCCTACTTTCGAACGATTTGCACTTGCTCAGACAATTGTAAGCATTTTCTTCCACTGACCTGTGACCTATGACCTGCTTCTCAAGATCATGTTAGGCACAGCTGGCGTCCTGTAGTATCGATGCGTGAAACTTGTACAGTTTCCGAGTGCTTGTTACTCAGGAGCATATGAGTACATGTTAACAGGTGAAATGTATTGTTTCAACTGAGATTGTTACCTGAATTGACCTTTTCAGAGAACAACTGAGGTCGGTGACCTCCGATGACCTAATATGAGTTGTTTGGCCTCTGGCAGCTTCGAGGACATTTTGTGACAGTAATTTCACATTTGGAATCCATTTGACATTATTATATGTTTCACTGGGGTGATACACTTCCACATGGTGCATTCCATGTCAAATCGCAAAAAAAGAGTGGTTTTGTACCCGACCCCATCCGATTTTGATAAAAATTGGTACACATGTAGTTTCAAGCGAGAGAAACATGCACACCAACTTTTAGGTCCTGGTCACCTCTAAGGTCAGATTTAAAGTCATCAAAGGTCACGACTTTTTGCGTACTTGGTATCAATCAATAGCTTATGTCTTTTGTGTTAATGGAGTTAGCGGAATCAAACTTTAATCGAATATTGCACAGTGTTTCACCATTCACAAAACGTCAAAACGAGTCACGTAAACTAAATAACCTTTGACCTTGTAATGTCAAAGTAATAAAATACATTTATTTTAATGTTTGCCTCCTCGTAAAAAGGCCAAACTTGGTACTAGGAATGACCTCGACATCTTTTAAGAATGTGCAAAAAAAGGGGCGGAGACTTTTCAACTTTTTGAGATACCGCCCTTTGAGTATAAAAAGGGAGCGAAATAGACAAATGCCCCGAGGCTATATCTATGCTGCTTGCGATAATGAGGGTTTCTCTGGTCTGATTGACGTTAAATTTAGTGGGTAGCTTCCATTTGATGTGTGTATTCGGTTTCCAGTTTTTTAGATCGATCTGACCTCGCATAACCTCACATGACTTTGTAATAGTGTATGACCAACAAATACGTTTTGCTAATGCTAGGAACCGCCCTTAAATCACTCTACGTTATTGTGATTCATTTTCATCATTCCAATGTCAAGTTTATGTTGCCCCCCCCCCCCTCCCTTACCACCACCTAGCCACCAACCCTGTGCGTAGCGTTTTTTATTAGCATAAACAGCCCTTCTCAGTATAAAAATTGGGACAAAATTTACTTGAGCATAAGGCCGATTTTGGAGAGTGAAGGCCGAGCGTCATTTTTTGCTAATGCCCATTCAAAGTGTCCATGTGATGGTATTGGTGGAACGTTAAAAATGTTAGCCAAAAGGGGCTAGTCTTCAAGGAACGCTTATCGAAACTCCGCAACTTTTTTGTCAGCTTTCTACAAAATCTTGCCTTTGGCAGGCATGTGGAATATTTTCCAAGGTCCGAGCGAAAAAAGTGAAATGCTGAAAGGGAGATTTGCGGCTGCTCACACTGTGCCGGGAACACGAAATGTACACACTGCGTGTCCGTCTTCGCGGAATGGCATGGTGATCGTGAAATGATTTTCTTACAGCGAAACTGGTCGGGAAGTGCGTGTATCGAAACATGTGTAGATTCCGCATGAATATACTGTACTGTCATTGTTGTGTTGCTTTTAATTCGTTGTTAATGATATTGATCGACGTCAGTGGGCTTATCTCATCTCATAGTCTCCCCACACCGCGCGCCGTCGTCAATACTTTGCTATCTCACGACGACCAACTTATATTTATTAATTGATAAAAGATCCAGTATACATATACCGTCTTTAAAATCACATTACATTAAGCGGGTCTCCAAGAACGGTTACATAAAGATAGCCGGCGATCAGCATTGCCGGCATTAAGGGGCTATTCATAAATAACGCTACGCACAGGTAGTGGTCGTGGTGGTGGTAAGGGAGGGGGGGGGGGGGTGCACCATAACACTTGAATTAGAATGGCGAAAATGAATCACAATAACGTAGAGTGATTTAATGCGGTTTTCCTAGCAATGAAAAAACGCATTTGTGGTTTCATACACCTATTACAAGGTCCATGTGAGGTCATATGAACTTATTTATAAAATTTCGAGTACGCTTAAAAGGGAATGTTTCACTTATCTGAAAGTTGTCTAATGGTACGCGCTTGTGGTGCAAAATAATGAAGTTATTGCTGGCCGACAGATTCTGACATTTGTTTCTCAGCAAACAGTGCTTCATTTCATGAAAAACTAAGTTTTAGTATTTGGGCCTGATGACGTCAATATGAAGGAATTTTTGGAAATATATAAAAATTCACGCGCAAATATGTATGTACTAATTGTATGCTATGTATATGCGAAATGTAACAAGTCTACTTTTCATGCAACATTTTGATACAAAGGGAATGACGATATCGGTCTTTAACGCGCGGCGTAGGGGGGAAGTTAATATTACCCCCTCCCGGATTTCCGCCCTAACTTAAAACCGTAAGAGATAACGACGTCAAAGTTTCAGTACCTTATACAGCATCAATTTGACGTCTCCCTAAAAAATTCATCGATTTTGTTCAAGAACTTTGGGAAATAATGACGTTTTGATGACGTCATGTCATGCCATTTTTGGTTAAATAACGATAACTGTTTGATGCATCGTAAAAAACATAACTTTAAGGCAAATTGCAAACGCCAAATTGTATGAGAACGGAAATTTAATTCTTTACAATATAGCTATTTCGGATTTCCAAAATTTTGGGTTTTTGACCCTCCAGAATCCAAAAAACTGATTTTTTCAGAAATTTTCCCCCCATTTTTTTGTTCTCAAGGTATTACAAAACGGAATATATGTAAGAGAATCAAGTGTAATGAATACCCAAACCAAATTTCAAAGTAATATCTTCATTTTTCATTGACTGATTGCTTTCAAAGCATAAATAGGTAATGACGTCATTTTTCAAAATTACGTTTTTTTGTGATTTTTTGACCTGATACAGATATTTAAACGTCATTTTTGTGTTTATGAGACAAAACTGACCTAGAAACATGCATTTTTTATTCATATTAGTCAGTTTCATGTTTTGACCTTAGATTGACCTGATTTTTGACCTTTTTATGGGTCAATTGTAGAAAATGGCTGTTGCTATTAATTTTTTTACGTGCAAAATAACCCCTAAAACATGTGTCACAATACTTTCTTGACCTCTTGTGACAGTGACCTTTTGTGACCTAACCTTGATCTTGACCTTTGCATGCAAATCATTTTTATTATGCAGGAGATGTATTACACCTTTGAGAGCTCTAATGTGCATCGTAGTCTTAATCAAAGGATACTAATTGAAATATGAGCCATTACTCAATTAACTGGAACTTTTCCATATGACTGGCCGTTTAACCTGACATTTTGACCTAATTTGAAAAATTTCGGTATGCATTCGATTCGTTTCATTGAGAGCTTTCGATCGCCGCCTTTGCGCGTCTCAGCTGCGGGTCATTGGTTCTGGAAGATCAGAGGGGGCTAATATTTATCCCCCCTAGCCGGCGTTCGCACTGCCGCGCGGGTTTCACCCTCGCACCGGACGGGGGTCTGAGCCAACTTCGCAACCCGACGGGGGGGGGGGGGCGGATAAACTGCCGCCCCAGAGATTTTGAAAAAAACGCACGTAGGAGAAGCGGAAACGTCGTGAGGTAGGCCGGTGACGATACTAGCGAAAATATTTATTATATTTTTTGATCAGGTCAATATTGAGGTCACTAGAGGTTCAAAAAGGTCAAATTTTCCAATATTTTCGAGTAAATTGAGCACTGCTTCACATAATCTGAGCTAGCTCAGTAACTAACATAGCTAGGAGCAATCCGAAAAAGCACTGCAATACTATTGAAACACTCTTTTGCTAACATTGAATCAGATTTGATATAGGTTCAATAGTTAAGGCTCCAGAGGTCAGCAAAGGTCAAAATGCTTAATTTTACTGAAAACGTTTTTTGTTAATCACTTCTTAAGTTGTAAAGGTAGAGCAGTCATTTTTCCACCATCATGTTTCTAACGTCACTGCGCATCGAACCATTTATCGTATGATCTAGCTAGGCCAAACTAAAAAAAAATGACCTGACCTGACCTGAGGTCATGTCAAGGTCAAGTCAAATTTTATGTCTATCGATGGAGGTTGACAAGNAATAGCACTGATATAATGGTTGCATGCCATCGGGGTAGATAACATAGCTTTCATAAGGGGAAAAATCGCAAACGTAAAACAATAAAGAAAGGTAAATTTAATTTTCTCTACAAAATGGCAATTTCGGATTTCCTAAAATTTGGGTTTTTCGTCGCGTCAGAAAATAAACAAAGAATGATTTTTTTCAGAAATTTCCTTCCCCAAAAAATTGGGAGAACTGTTTCGAGGTATTAAAAAAACGGAAGTATATAGTAATATTATATTAGTATACATATATATTATATGTAGTGTATAAGGAACGTAAGTGTATGAATAGCCTCAATAACAAAATTGTCGAAAGTAATATCTTCAATTTTCAGTGAAATCCAACCATAATTTAGGTAATGACGTCATTGTCAAAATATACGTTTTTTGTTTATGATTATGTGACCCTATACAGATATATATTAATGTATAATTTGTGTGTTTATGAGACATACTACCTGTAAACATGGCATTGTCATTCAGTTAGTCAATCATAGTAGTCAGTTTTCAGTCTTTGACCTTAGATGACCTGACTTGACTTCTTTGACGGGGTCAAGAGTTGTAATGAAATTGCTGTTTCTGTTCGTATTTTCGTGCTAAAATAATCCGGCTAGAAACATGTTGTCCCAAGACTTTCTTTGACTTTTTTGTCACAGTGACCATTTGTGACCCTGACGGACCATATTGACTCTTTTCGTTAGCTTCGGATGCTGTCTATATGCTATCTGCAACTTCTTATTTGTACTTAAATTATCGGGCGGAAGGGATCAGTATGATTTGAAATTTCGTCAGAACGAAAGACACATTGGATGGTCGGAGTAGCTTATTAGTTAGTGACATCTGATAGTTTAATCAAAGGATTACAATTGAAGAGGTATGGAATCCATGAGCTCAATTATAGCTTCGGAACTTTTTCGTCATAACAATGACCCGGTAGAACCGGTGGTACTCTTGAGCAGTTTGACTTAACTATATGAAATAAATTGATCGGGTATAGTCAGTGATCTCGATTATTTCCTTGAGAGGCTTCGGAGTCGGCTCGGTCCCGTTATTCGCGGTCTGCGCTGCTGTGTGTACATTGGCTGTTCGGGAAGATCACATGTAATGGGTGTAAAACATCTGATATCACGGACCTTGGCGAGTACTGTCCGCGCGTGTCGGCTTTGGTAGCACTCGGCCTCTACTGCTTCGCGCGGTTAATACGTTCCCGATACAATAGGTTGGTCCAGTTCCGCTTTCCATCATGCCATTAAAATTTTAGAAGACATTCGAGAAGGCCTTATGATACCTTGAAATAGGTAAGATGGGGTTCGCAGTCGAACAGATGCTAGGTATCGATGGAAACTTAGCCCTCGCCCGGTTAGGGTCCGATACCCACGTGACCGGGTAGGGGGGGGGGTACGACCCTCTATTAGGCGTTTCGCCCGTAACTTTGATTAAAAAGCGAGCGTGTTGATTTTGGCGAGAGGAGGCCACTGAAACCGGATTTGAAAGGACAGGGTCATTAGTTGACCTCTGAGGTCATGTCAATGAATTTAATTTGATTCACATATTAAAAGTGTATAATTTTAATTTAATCTTGCTAGAACTGTGAATGCGCATATTACTTGATAAAAAATGAATACCAAATTTAAAATCAGCGTTACAAAATATCTGAGAAACTGCCAGAATCCAAAAATGTTATCTTAGGTCATACAAGTTACGTGACCTCAGTTGACCTGTGAAAGTGCATGGCCCAGTTGGAACATGTAATAACGCAAACTGGATGTCAAATTTGACATCAGCCTCTTACAGTTCCCTAGAAACTGCCAGAAGCAAAAACACAATAATATCAGGTCATCGAAGATCACGGATCATTGACCTCAGTTGACCTCTGAAAACAACAGCGGAGTTCACGTTCTCAGTGGAAACGTTATGGGTATGTAATTATATACCGGCGCCAAAAATGGGTTTATTTATTCTGAGAACTCTAATCAACATAACTTTCTTTTGTGTAACCATGAAAATGCTGTCAATAAAGTAATGCAAACCATAAACAATATATCAGACTGTTATCAACAAGAGATAACTCAAAATTATATATGTTAACCCTATTCCTGGAGGGATGAAAAGTATACGAATTTGTCGGGGGGGCTTATTCGGCACCCTTCAGATATCCCCTGCCATAAGAGCTAGAAACATGAAACTTAGTGTGTGACTAAGGTCGACAATGAACTCTATTATGTTAAATTTTGGTGACCTTGGGTCATTATCTTCAAGGTCAAATGACGTCATCAAAAATTATTTTTGTCAAAACATGATATTTTCAGTAAACCTTGCCATTATCTCGGAAACTATGGCAGCTAGGATGAATCCGAAAAATATCTGTAAAGCGGTTGTAATTGTCTTTTTACCGGTAAGGCATCATAAATGACCTCAGGTCAATGGTTTGGACTGTAGAAGTCAACAAATGTTAAAAAACTGTTTTTTAGCAAATGTTTGTTCGTTAATAACTTTTTATCTAAATTATATACAACACTTATTTTGGTCACATCGTGTTTCTCTCGTCATTGCAGTTCGAATCATATCAACTTTGTCAAATCGAAAATTTGACCCCGGGTCAAGGTCAAGGGTCAAGGTGGATACGTAAAGTCGGGTCAAAAATGCATATCAAAAGGACGCTCGTATTGACGAGAAACATTTGAAAGCGCCATTTGTGGAGTCTCTATGATGTTTTGTCACGAGTTATTGATAAAAAGGGTGTTGCTGACCTTGAATGACCTTTCAAAAGGTCACTGACTAAAAAATTCATCCTTTTCATCAGAGGCCTAAATGACATGATACTGAAATATTAGATTGATGCAGATGTATTAAAACCTCGGTTCAACTTTTTTCACCAATAACTTATATTGGAAAGGTTAGCATTTTGACCTGACATCAGGTCATCAAATAATTTAGTATCAACCTGAAACTTTCAACACATTGATTTGTCCTTTGGCATATTTTAATCTCACATACTATCCGGTTTTTGAAACGTCTTCGAAAAAAAATGACATTTTTTTGTAACAAAGTAAGCGTTAAAAAAAATTGATTTCCAGAAAAATTCAAAATTTTGACATTTCGAGATAGCATCTGAAAAAACAATAAATTATCTACCGATTTCTGTTTTTGCTAACACGTCTCTTCCACACACACTTCTCCATGGAGTGCTTAAAGGGACATGTGTCCACTTCAAAGTAAAAATTTGATATGTTAAACGAACAGCCGAATTTGATAAGCACCATGCAGTCGTTTTTTTTTTTTAAAGTTCACGCCAGTCGCCCAATATCGCGTTAAAGTTCAGTTTTTTCAGCCAATGAGGTCGAACGAGTCCGCCCACCCACTATTTACCAAAATGATAGGCAATGAAGGATAAGTTAATTGTAAAGAAGGAAAGTTAATGTAAAGAAAGTTTTTTCTTTTCTTTTACGAAGGGATTTTTGGATTTTCTCACATTGCTGAAGTTTTACGAACGAGGTTTTTCTTATGATTATCATCTTGATTCGCGGAGCCTACCAAAATGGAAAAGAGATCTGTTCCGTTTCCATGGCGACGACTCAAATGCGGCAGATGCCGGTAGGATTCAGTTAAAAGGGAACCGACAATGTATAAGCGCATCGGCGTCTCATCCAATTGCAATAGCCTGGTCAGCTGACGGTTGATCAGTTCAAGTTATATCCCTTCTCTTGTGATTACAGTTAACTTGAAGCAAACGCGTTCCATGTACCGTAAGTGGTTGTGTAATATCGTTAACAGTTTTTAGATTCTTTAAAGTAATGAAATTATGATTGTTTTTGTTATTTGCGCATTTTGGATAAGAGTTTATGAAATTAAAAATCATTTAGTGTTCTTTAGGTCTTGTTTAAGCCTGTTTTTGGCAATATGTTCATCGGAAGAGGCAAATTTCCCTTTAACATGCAAAGATTTTGTGTCAAAACGGCGACACACGCCCTCTAAAACTGTCCTGGACCCTCTAATAATTTCAATTTGGAAAAAAGTAAACCATTCTGAATGGACGCAATGAAATGTTGGAAAGCCAGCAAGTTTGAAGAATCTGAGTTGAGTTATGAATGACCCGTACGCGAAAAACCTCAAGGGGCTGCCGATTAGGCCCCCCCGACAGTAATAGGGTTAAATGAGGATACAAATTGGGGTTGTCCTTATGAGGGCATCATTGGGATGGGAGACAGTTGCTGGCTTTGATACATGTGGTTGAGACTGTCCAGCCATTATTTTACCTCTGCGGCCCCGGTGCAGGTACCCTGTGCTAGGTACCCTGTGCTTGTCAGGAGGCCCCTCGATACTAGATAGGAAGCAAACCGCCAAGGGAGAAGAGGCCTCTTCTGAAAAGAAATCCCCTTGCAACTTTAACTCCCTCTCAAGTAAAACATGTTGTCCCCGCCCCTGCCCCCGGTACCAGACAGAGACCCCTGGTTTTAGACAGGAGGCCCCCGGTACAAGGCAGGAGCCCAGGTAACAGATACCGTTGTAACAACGTTGTGAAAAATAAAGTTGGAATTTTACGTTTTAACAACGTTGCGACATACAATCGTGATGTTGTGAACAAAAAGTTGCATAAACGTCGCTGTTAAGCGTTACATCAACGTTGTATCGTTACGATGTCTTAAGTTTGTTCTAGTAACTTTGGAGGAAAAGCTCGCAATGTGGTACAATTATCTAAATAGAGCATATTCACCATCTTACTAAGATTAATGATCAACCACGTAAGTCACGTTAGCTATGCTTGTAAAAAAGTAACGTTGTAGCAACGTTGTTTCAACGTTTTGTGACGTTCACATGGTAACGTTTTGACAACGTTCTTCGGGAGTCCTACAAGAATTAACACTATACACGTTGTGTAGCTGTGTTGCAACCTTGTCACAACGTAGCGACAACGTAAAATTGTTAGCTGGGAGGCCCCCAGTACTTGAAAGGAAGCCCCCAGTACTAAAAAGACAGGAGCGGAGCACCCAGTTCACGTCAAGGATCCCGTGACCGTCAGGGGCCCCATAAACTGAAAATAAAAAGGAATGGTCCAGAAAACCTTGAATCGAAACCCCCGAATATCTACCCCTTCCTAAAACTTTCCGTAATTGGCCCACTTCATTTTGAGGAGGTCCCACTTTCTTTTTCTTTTTAATAAATGCACTTAATATATTCTCCAAACTGTCAAGGCTATCGCCCTCATCGCCACCCTCCCTCCTTGTAACCACCCTGGCGAGACGCCCCTGGCGAGACGCACAATGCGGAGTTCGAAAGAATACAATGATACTAATCTGAAGTACTTTTTAACATTTCAATTTGAGGTAAAAGGTCAGGTCACGGACAGGTCAAAGGTCAAAATCCAGGTATTTGTGTTTATATGCCATGCTTTCCAACCAATGCAATAAATTGCAACCATGATCACCCAAAATGCTCTCAAGGTATCATACACATCCCGAATGATCTAAAATTAGATTGTAAATAAATATCAAGGTCATGGTCAGGTCACACAAGGTCACTATACAGAAAATATATACGAATGTCATGCAACAACGGTGACGAATTGAATACTTTTGAGGCACCCTCCCAATTATTCGAAATATTAACATTAAGCCCATCTTGGCGTTGTATTATTATTAGTGATGTTGCGGTGAATTATGATGGCGTTGCATGGTAAGAGCGAAATTCGAAACTACAAGTTTACCATTTGGGACCCAATCTTTTTCAGAAAGTGTCGCCCATGCAAGCAACACATTTATGGTTCATTTTACGCGGATAATTTAAGAGAGATACTTTAATTTAAGAGAGAGAGAGAGAGAGAGAGAGAGAGAGAGAGAGAGAGAGAGAGAGAGAGAGAGAGAGAGAGAGAGAGAGAGAAGAGAAGAGACAGAGACAGAGACAGACGAGCAGAGACAGAGCCAGAGACAGAGGACAAGACAGAGACAGAGACAGAGACAGAGACAGAGACAGAGACAGAGACAAGAGACAAGACAGAGACAGAGACAGAGACAGAGACAGAGACAGAGACAGAGAAGAGACAGGAGACAGAGACAGAGACCGAGACAGAGACAGAGAGCAGAGACGAGACAGAGACGGAAGAGCAGAAGCAGAGACAGAGAACAGAGCAAGACAAGAGAACAGAGACAGAGAAACAGAGAACAGAGACAGAGACAGAGACAGAGACAGAAGACAGAGACCAGAGACAGAGACAGAGACAGAGACAGACGACAGAGACCAAGAGACAGAGGACAGAGACAGAGACAGAGACAGGAGACAGAAGACGAGAGACAGAGACAGAGACAGAGACCAGGACAGAGACAGAGAACAGAGACAGAGACAGAGAACAGAGACAGAGACAGAGGACAGAGACAGAGACGAGACAGAGACAGAGACAGGACCGAGAACGAGACAGAGACAGAGACAGAGACATAAAGAAGGGAGACAGAGACAGAGACAAGAGACAGAGACAGAGACAGAGACAGAGAAGAGACAGAGACCAGAGACAGACGAAGAGACATGAGACAAGAGACAGAGACAGAGAACAGAGACAGAGACAGAGACCAGAGACAGAGACAGGAGACAAGAGACAGAGACAGAGACAGAGACAGAGACAGAGACAGAGACAGAGACAGAGACAGAGAAAGACAGAGACAGAAGACCGAGACAGAGACAGAGACAGAGACAGAGACAGAGACAGAGCAGAGACAGAGAGACAGAGAGGACAGAGACAGAGACAGAGACAGAGAGAGACAGAGACAGAGACAGAGACAGAGACAGAGACAGAGACAGAGACAGAGACACGAGCAGAGACAGAGACAGAAGACAGAGAAGAGACAGAGACAGAGACAGAGACAAGAGCAGAGACAGAGACAGAGACAGAGACAGGACAGAGACAGGGACAGGGACAGGGACAGGGACAGGGACAGGGACAGGGACAGGGAACAGAGACAGAAACAGAGCGGCGAGCGGCGAGCGGGCGAGGCGGGCGAGCGGGCGAGCGGCCGAGCGGGCGAGCGGGCGAGCGGCGAGCGGGCGAGCGGGCGAGCGGGCGAGCGGCGAGCGGGCGAAGCGGGCAGCGGCGAGCGGGCGAGCGGGCGAGCGGGCGAGCGGGGCGAGCGGCGAGCGGGCGAGCGGGCGGCGGGCGGCGGGCGAGCGGCGGCGGCGGCCGAGCGGCGAGCGGCGAGCGGGCCGAGCGGGCGAGCGGCGAGCGGGCGAGCGGGGAGCGGCGAGCGGCGAGCGGGCGAGGGCGAGCGGCGAGCCGGGCGAGCGGGCCGAGCGGGCGAGCGGGCGAGCGGGCGAGCGGCGAGCGGGCGAGCGGGCGAGCGGCGAGCCGGGCGAGCGGCGAAGCGGGCGAGCGGGCGAGCGGGCGAGCGGGCGAGCGGGCGAGCGGGCGAGCGGCGAAGCGGCGAGCGGACGAGCGGGCGAGCGGCGAGCGGCGAGCGGGCGACGGGCGAGCGGGCGAGCGGGCGAGCGGGCGAGCGGGCGAGCGGCGAGCGGGCGAGCGGGCGAGCGGGCGAGCGGGCGAAGCGGGCGAGCGGGCGAGCGGGGCGAGCGGGCGAGCGGGCGAGCGGGCGAAGCGGCTGAAGCGGGCGGAGCGGGCGAGCGGGCGGGGCGGGCGGGCGGGCGGGCGGGCGGGGGGCGGGCGGGCGGGCGAGCGGGCGGGCGGGCGGGCGAGCGGGCGAGCGGGCGGGCGAGCGGGCGAGCGGGAGAACGTTAAAAACGTAATCTACTACTACTTGAAGTGGATGCACATTACACAATACACATCCTGTCATCACTGTTGTTGCCCCCCCCCCCCACACACACACTGGAGAAGATGTTGTCGACGTCATCAACCACGGACCCTCACCTGCTAGAGTCCTCCACCGACTTCAGTGGACAGATGGTATCTGGTCTGTCGCGCCTGCCGGACTGCTGCCTCCCGCGCTCGGGACTGGAGACGTCCGGCGACTGAAGACACAGAGGCGGAGAGGCCGGCGACGGGGGTACAGGGGGCGGGACAGAGTCGTGACCGACGATCCTCGGACGTCGGCGTCGGCTGCGATGGAGGGGAAATCCGCCGGCGGCGTCTGGAGGCAGGATGAGGACAGATGGCGGCTCTGTCTGCAGCCGGGGATGGATGAGATGGATGTCCAGGTGGCAGGAGGACGGCTAAGAGAGGAAGATACAGCCGGGATGGATGAAGGATGTCGCAGGTGGCAGGAGGACGGGCTAAGAAGGCAGAGACAGCCGGGGATGATGAGAATGATTCCAGGTGGCAAGGAGGACGGGCTAAGAGAGGCCAGAGCAGCCGGGATGATGAGAGAATGTCCAGGTGGCAGGAGACGGTGCTAAAGAGAGGCAGAGACAGCCGGGGATGGATGAGATGGATGTCCAGGTGGCAGGAGGACGGGCTAAGAGAGGAAGAGGCAGCCGGGGATGGATGAGATGGATGTCCAGGTGGCAGGAGGACGGGCTAAGAGAGGCAGAGACAGCCGGGGATGGATGAGATGGATGTCCAGGTGGCAGGAGGACGGGCTAAGAGAGGAGAGAGGAAGAGGCAGCCGGGGATCGATGAGATGGATGCCCAGGTGGCAAGAGGACGGGCTAAGAGGTTCCAGGGAAAGGCTCCCGGATCAAATCCCCTGCCTCCGAGTGGAGGGGTCCCATGGGGGGTCAAACCCCAGGCCCCTCCTCGCCCCCCTCTCGCGGTTAAATGGCTCAAGGCTAAATCGGAGAAGAAAAAACACAAAGGTAATTTTGTATGGTTCTAGCGGAAGTCGAGAGGGACTAGCCGAAGGCCGAAGAATTTATTATTAGGTCTAGCGGAAGCCGAGAAGGACAAGCCGAAGACCCAAAGCATTATATTTGGGTGTTAACCCCGCGACATGAGCCAACACTCCCCAGGTATTCTACCTTCCCGGGACCTGGGTGTTAAACCCCGCCTGAGCCACACTCCGCCCAGGTATTCTACCCCCGGTGACCTGGGTGTTAACCCCGCGACTGAGCCAACACTCCTCCAGGTATTCTACCTCCCGGGACCTGGGTGTTAACCCCGCGACTGAGCCAAACACTCCCCAGGTATTCTACCTCCCGGGACCTGGGTGTTAACCCCGCGACTGAGCCAACACTCCCCAGGTATTCTACTCCCGGGACCTGGTGTTGAACCCGCGACTGAGCCAACACTGCTCCAGGTATTCTACCTCCCGGGACCTGGGTGTTTTAACCCCGCCCGACTGGAGCCAACACTCCCCAGTGTAACTAACCTCCGGGACCGTGTGGTGTTAACTGAGCCAACATTCCCCAGGTATTCTACTCCCTGGGAGCTGGGTGTTAACCCGCGATCTGAGCCAACACTCCCCAGGTATTCTACCTCCCGGGACCTGGGTGTTAACTCCCGCGACTGAGCCGAACACGTCCCACAGGTATTGCTACCTCCCGGGACCTGGGTTAAACCCCGCGATCTGGAGCCAACACTCCCCAGGTATTTCCTACCTCCCCCCGTACCTGGGGTTTAAACCCCGCGACGAGGCAATACACTCCCCAGGTATTTTCTACCTTCTGGGACCTGGGTGTTAACCCCGCGAACTGAAGCAACACTCACCCCAAGTATCTACCTCCCGGACCCTGGTGTTACCCCGCGACTGAGCAAGTATCCCCAGGTATCTACCTCCGGGACCTGGGTGTGTTAATCCCCGGCGACTGAGCCAACGACTCTCTCAGGTATTCTACCTCCGGGACATGGGTGTAACCCGCGACTGAAGCCAACACTCCCCAGGTATTCTACCTCCCCTGCGACCTGGGTGTTAAACCCGCGACTGAGTTCAACACTCCCCAGGGTATTTCTACCTCCCGGACTGGGTGTTAACCCGCGACTGAGCCAACACTCCCAGGTATTCTACCTCCCGGGACCTGGGTGTTAACGCCCGCGACGAGCCAACACTCCCAGGTATTCTACCTCCGGACCTGGGTGTTAACCCCGCGACTGAGCCAATACTCCCCGGTATTCTTACCTCCGGGACCTGGGTGTTCAACCCTCGCGACTGAGCCAACACTCCCCAGTATTCTAACGTCCCCGGGAGCGCGGGGTGTTAACCCCGCGACTGAGCCAGATCACTCCCCAGTATTCTATACCTTCCCGGGACCTGGGTGTTAACCCCGCGACGACCAATACCTCCCCAGGTATTCTACCTCAGCGGGACCTGGTGTTAACCCCGCGACTGAGCAACACTCCCAGGTAATTTCGTACCTCCCGGGCCTGGGGTGTTAACCCCGCGACTGAGCAAAACATCCCCAGTATTATACCTCCCGGCCTGGGTGTTAAACCCCGCGACTGAGCCAACACTCCCCAGGTATTCACCTGCCCGGACCTGGGTGTTAACCCCGCAGACTGAGCCAACAACTCTCCAGGTATTCTTTAGTCCTCCTGGGACCTGGGTGTTAACCCCGCGACTGAGCCAAACACTCCGCAGTATTCTACCTCCGGACCTGGGTGTTAACCCGCGACTGGCCAACACTCCCCAGGTATTTCTACTCCGGGACATGGGTGTTAACTCGCCGCGACTGAGCCAACACTCCCAGGTATTTCTACCTCCCGGGACTGGGTGTTAACCCCGCGACTGAGCAAACACTCCAGGTATTTCTACCTCCGGGGACCTGGGTGTTAACCCCGGACTGAGCAAACACTCCCCAGGTATTCTACCTCCCGGACCTGGTGTTAACCCCGCGACTGAGCCAACACTCCCCAGGTATTCTACCTGCCCGGGACCTGGTGCTTAACCCCGCGACTGAGCCAACACTCCCAGGTATTCTAACCCTCGGCCGGGACTGGGTGTACCCCGCGATGGAGGCCAAACAACTCCCCAGGTATTCTACCTCCCGGGACCGGTGTTAACCCGCGACTGAGCCAACACTCCCAGGTATTCCTGACCTCCGGGACCTGGTGTTAACCCCGCGACTAAGCCACACTCCCCAGGTATTCTACCTCCCGGGACCGGGTGTTAACCCCGCGACTGAGCAACACTCTCCAGGTATTCTACCTCCCGGACTGGGTGTTAACCCGGCGAACTGAGCCAACACTCCCCAGGTATTCTACTCCCGGGACCTGGGTGTTAACGCCGCGACTGAAGCGCAACACTCCAGGTATTCTACCTCCCGGGACCTGGGTGTTAACCCCGCGACTGAGCGACACCCCCAGGTATTCTACCTTCCCGGTGAACCTGGGGTGATTAACCCCCGCGATGACCAACACTCCCCAGGTATTCTACCTCCTGGGACCAGAGAGGGACCCGATCGAGGACAAGACTGCCATAGATCAGAGTTTATCTGGAGGAGCAGGTTAGACCTGAACTCCCATAGGATTTGGATACCTTGCCAACTACACCACGGTTAAACTTGAGTAACTCAAGTAGCATAATGAAGCATACGTGCCGCCATTTACATTACAGTGTAATGGCATTACGGGTCCTGTCACTTCGGTGTTCCAAGAAGGCAGGTCGGCGATGGTATTGCTGCTACTGAATACATTCATTTTTTTCTCACCATTCAGTGACCCGTAGATATCGTGTGTATACAGATATTACGGGGCGATTGGGTGGGATGGGTATGCAAGGGTCGGTTGGGTGGGTACATGTTAAAACAGATGCAGCAGACCGCTTCAAATTTAGCCATTATTCCATTTAGGGACGGTGCTGTTTATTTACGTGTCTGGCTTCCTTATAAAGCTAACGTGATTATTGCTGTACTAATCATATTTGTCCTTCTTCTCATGCGATGCGTTGGTGGAACGCATGAATGCGAAGACTAACATTCTTTCCAACCAGCAGTGACGTTTTTAGAAATCAGCCATAGGGGGAGGGGTCACATGCTTTAGGAACACAATTCATAATTTATAAATCCAAAAAGCATATAGACAATATTTATAAGACCGCTTGCATTATCAGTACAAATCATTTTGTCCTGGTTTTCTTGAAATTTACACACAAATGGTGTCCGTGCTGAATGAATACAACATATTCTGGAGTGCGCCTTTTGCGCCAGGAGGGGGTGTTGTCCCTCATGGTGCTTGTCCCTCATGGCCCCTCTTAAATACGCCACTGCCAACCAGTATATGTTTGTTTTGATAAGAAGTGGTATGACGCGCCTCTGCCTCCGATATAACCCGATATTCACTATGCCACCACCCAGTGACTCGTCATGTCCCAAGACGAGCCGGCGTCAAATGTACAACATTAAACTAATCCAACACTATCGCCATCCTGACTACCATCCACAGATCAGGACCCATTGAATTCCACCTTCCGCCCGGCACTGTTGGGGGTGGGGGTGTGCGGGGGTGTAATGGTTTCACCTGTATATGTTCACGGTTGGCCTCTGTCCAGCTCCCCCCCCATCCCCCTCAAACAGTCCCCCCCCCTGTGGGCGTGATTAATGGGCAGATGCTGACCCAAATGGCAGCCACGCACTGTATCAGACTGACAACCACTATCCAGCAGAGAGAGAGAGAACGGCTCAGTTGGCAGTGTGACTGGCTGCTAAAATAGGTTAGCTGGCAGTGAAGCTTTGTTAATGTAATGGCGGGCGATCGCGGGGTTCTATCAAAACGAACAAATTAAATCAGGTGACTAGAAAATGAAATTAGACTCGAGCTCCTGCTTGTCCTGCCTTTGTCGGTCGGAGCACCAGAGGCAGAGGCTACATCGGAGCACCTGAGGCAGAGGCTACATCGGAGCACCAGAGGCAGAGGCTACATCGGAGCACCAGAGGCAGAGGCTACATCGGAGCACCAGAGGCAGAGGCTACATCGGTCGGAGCACCAGAGGCAGAGGCTACAACAAGAGCGAGAGTAAACGGGCTGAGCACCAGAGCCTTTGGTCGGTCGGAGCACCAGAGGCAGAGGCTACAACAAGAGCACCAGAGGCAGAGGCTACAACAAGAGGCAGAGGCTACAACAAGAGCGAGATTAAACGGGCTGAGCACCAGAGCCTTTGGTCGTCGGGAAGATCAGTTTATGCAGTGACGCCCGAGAATGTATATCTGATATTGGGACATGTTCAGGCCCAGGGACCAGCGTCGGGACATATATCTGATTATGGGACATGTTCAGTCCCAGACACCAGCGTCGGGATATATATCTGATTATGGGACATGTTCAGTCCCAGACACCAGCGTCGGGACATATAATTGTAACATAAAGGGTCAACAACGTTACATAGCGAGAGGTCCAAAAGCGAACTCCACTGTAGATACAACAATGTATAACGATAAGGCCAACACACGGTGTGATAGTGTAATGATGGTGTGCACTGTGTTGTGGTATGTAATGTTTGTGTCAATTATGCATATTTCACAGAACTGTAAGTTTTTAAGAACTCATGCTGACCTATATGTGTTTTTATAAAGCTAGCCTTGACATATATGTGCGATGTTTTATCACATTACTGCAGCCAAGTGCCGTTTGTTTAAAACAATCACTTGTGCTACATCGACCATCTGGGAAATTCTCTTCAGTTTGCACAGTTCCTCTGTAACCGTGGTCAAAGCATTTCGTTTAGAAACGAACCTAACATAAACATTTTAACATTGACACTTGAGTTAGCATACGCCAAGTCAGTCGAGATGTGTGATTAGACTAAAATTTCATTTATATTAAATGAGACCATTGTGAGTATGTATATAGTGTCTTAATAGTGTTCCCTATTCATTTGGCTGACCATTGCCGCACAGACTGAATAGGATGACCTTATGCTAATGAGAGGCCTCATTATATCAGACTCCTCAGTGCTAATGAGCTATACAGTCAGGTTGCTGTCACAAGAACATTGATTGATCTCAGAGGTAACATGCCGGGATGAGTTACGGTGTAAGCTAAATTTGAACATAAATTTAGGCACTGTAGACTGGCGTCTAGGCAACTAAAATAGGCGTAGATAATAGATATCATACTGTAATAACTTGACTCCTACACATAACTGATCGACGTTGTCACGATTCCGTGATGAAAGCAATATCAAATAGCATTGCCTCAATGCTGCATAGGTCATCAGTCGCCATGCCATTCACATTCACTTTTAATACATGCATTTATACAGAGCTGAAATCGTGCTAATAGCAGCCTCCGGTAGTGTCACAGTTAGACACAGATTAGCCTGTTATGCATCGCAGGAGTGACGAGCTATTGCCGTCCCAGTCGAT
>VOPJ01015882.1:0-31729 GCA_014673585.1 Semibalanus balanoides | reverse complement strand
GTCTTTGCCTCCACCAGCGCTTCATTATCATTTCATTAACAATTCATTTCAGCCAACACCCACTGGAAAATTGTCGGCGACTTCCCTGCGAATGGGTATGAGATAAACGTTGTTATTCCGCCAGTGCCTGGACGAAATCCTGGCTATACATGCCTGGCAGAATCTGCCCCCTCCCCCAGTTGTTTTCAATAACTTGAATACAATGACAGAATAGATTTCGACGACAATCTTTCCGAATCTCCTGCTTCAACAATTATACGTCTTATCACACAATTTCAATGAAAATGGTTGAGCACTTTGGTAGAAAACGACGTTTTAGTGATGACGTGTCACGCCATTTTCGATGGAAAAATGACAAATTTGGGAAAATCGAGTTTTTGAGCAAATTTTAAATTAAAACGAGAAGAGAAATAAAATGTCCTTCTAATTAAACGTTGATCTCGGATTTTCCACATTTTGATATTTTCGCCCTCAACCCCTCCCACTAAAAATAATGTTGTCCAAAACTTATGGGTCGTTGTTTAACAACACACCGTACTATTCTTATTAGTTGGGCCCCCATTGACAACGAGGGCCCCTCTAATCCCATCCCTCCATAGGCAAAATCCTGGCTACGCCCCTGTCTTCAGATACCTATATGTTATATGTGACCGCTTCCCCGTCTGTTATTTGCGCTGTGCCCCGGCACTGCCGATGTGGTATCCAGTGGAGTCAGTAGCGCCACCTACATGATCGCCGTCCCTGCAGTGGATTGTGAGAGGGCGCTGCTGTCTCTGCCGCTTCGGCTCTTGGAGATTGCGGCCACGGGTGGTAGACTAAGTGCCTATTCGGCTTTCCATTCTAGTTATATTAAATAATTCCAAAGCCTGTTTCAATGGTTTGCCGGTTCAGTTTCATTTCAATGTTGGAATCACTCCCGCTAAGTCTTGATATCTGGATAGATTTCGGCGTTTAGTAGGCATTTATAAGTAGGTACCTACCCAGAGGGACGTGGGAACCGTGGGGACAACTCGCCCCCTCAACTTTGTACCGCCACTTTGAATAGGAAACTCCACCCGTGGGCATGACACAAGTTTCGCAATTAAGCAAATTTGTAAAATGGGAAAATGAATTGCCTTAAGTGTCTGTCGGAGGCTCTCCCTGGCGGCGACTGCTGAGTGCTGACCCCAGGGACCAATATTTTGCATCATACCGAGATGGACCTACAACCAGGAAAAGGGGTTACCTGAGGCTTGGCTCCACTCATGGTCTGGTTTTAATATAACAATTTCATTTTCCACGACCTAAATTCAGAATTGTCACGCCGCTTCGCGGCGTCACATCGATGACCATCGTCATAGCGCTCCCATCGTCATCCTTTTGGTCCGTCGTAAAGCTGAATTGAATCATGGACATGTTAGTTCTTAATCATTATCCTCTTCAAGCTAACTTAGTCTCTATCACTGCCTATATTTCTGGGGTTTATCAGACATCAGTCAAACCCATGAAATTTCGCGCCACTAAATAATATGTACCTATACTATAACAGGAAAATCCACATTATAAGGGCTGAAGGGGTTTCCACGCAGAAAATGGTGTATATATTTTTTGTCATTTTAGCCAACTCCCCACTCAAAATTATCGGCGACGCTCCTGCGTACAGTTGCAGACGACGCGCTTCCACCTTCCCGGTCAACAACTTTCTCCAACTTTCTCGCTGACGGTTGATGGGCTGCTACCCTCCACTCGACATTTTTTTTAATATGCCACTGGATCCCCCCCCCCCTCCCATGCTCACGAATATATCCGCCTCTCCATGGAAACACTGCTAAAAACAGCGCACTTCTGTCATTTGATATATTTCTTCGTCGTAGCACTCATAGAGCTCTTTCTTGGTCACAATGTTTTATTGCTTTTTAGATGCAGGTAAATACTACTATTCATGAATTATTACTAGGCGCCACAGAGTAAATAACATTCTTTCTTTTTTGCATGGGGTAGCTCAGAGTGCTTCATTTGTTTTAAAGCAAAACGCGTCATTACAGATGTTCAGCAGATTCAGAAACTAGAAAGTGTCGGTCAGGGGCCGAAAAAGGAAAAGTGGTCACCAACAAAATTCCGGATCAAGGTGGTCGCCGGCATTGACGCATCCAGAACGGGTGGCGATATATCGGCCATCGGGGATATAATTCAAGGGCGGATCCAGCCGGCCGTTTTTTTTTTGTTTTGGGGGGGGGGGTAAACCGTTTTTAGCGGACCTAACCTACCCCCAATTTCGAATTTCTCCCCAGATTTGGTCCACTTTATTTTGCAACCACAGGATTTCCTATCATTTCTTTATTTTGATTTTTTTTCGTTTTTTTCGGCTTCTTTGGTTATCGAACATGGCTTGCAGTTTGTATTGTTCCGATATTGCCTTACAGTACTAGAGCAAAGCTATTTCAATTGTCAACTGTATCCAAGGGTGTCGCCGATAATTTTTGAGTGGGGATGGCTGAAATGACGCAAAAATGTAACCCATTTTATGCGTGTATGTAAGCCTTTGCAGCATTGTGTAATGTGGACTTTATATTGAAATAGTTATTTGTTATTTAGCGCCGCGAAGCGGCGCGAAATTTTTACGGGTTTGCCTGATAAAACCCAGAAACATAGGCGGCTCGCCTTGTAGAGAATAAGAAGCTTAAACATGCTATCATTCAATTCACCGTTACATGAAACGAAGACATGGCATGGCTTTGTTATGACGATGGCGACGATGTGACGCCGCGATAAGTGGCGATAAAAGTTTAAATTTAGGTCGGGGAAAACGAGTAATTAATATTGGAAACCAGACTCAGATTCTCTCAGGATTTGGAACTCAGAACCCAGACTAGACTCAAACAAAACACACCTATTGCCCGGTTGCACATTTGGGTATGATAAAATATTTGAAATTAGGCTAGCTTTATATCGAATATATTTTCGATACTAAATTACGATGCCCACGGTGTAGTAAGTGCTTAATAACTTAGGTATATAGAATAATAATAACTGTATACAAATATGCGCCGAACTGCAAACACCAATTGTAACAGTGCAATGGTTGAAAACAGCAAGCAGCAGAACGCTTTTCCGCACATAAATGTCCCTACGGATCGGAGGAGCCTGGGACGAAATGCTTGGGGAATGTCCTGACTCTGCGTCGCACTATTATTCATTTTGGTCCAGCTGGACACAGCAAAATAGTACCGCCAAGAGGAGACTGCCAGACACTTAATTTGTTCATTTCCCATTTTCCGATTTATCATTAAACAATTTGCGTATTTGTGTTCATTGCCGCGAAGACGGCGAAAAATTTCGAGTTTTCACTGTGGGCGGCTGTATTTTGACTGTTGCAAAAGCAATTTTTACAGCTGTCCGTCCGACCGTTTGGGGGGGGGCAAACATGAGTCTCAGACCTTTAGGGTCATGGCCCCTTGCCCCCCCCTGATCGCCTTGTATTGATGCAATACATATATCGGGTGAGCGGATGACAATGTATGGCGATAAATCTTGTTGGCGATATAACGGGTGGCGATCACAGCAATAAATCGCTTATTTTAGCCATCATTTTTGCTACCTCAGGTCCGCCAAAAAGTTTGCCCCCAACTTGAAAGTACTGCCCACGCCCCTATATGCTCCTACTAGTGCAGTGGTTCCCAAACGGTGCGTCATGACCCCATTTGGGGTAACGGAGCCATTCTGCGGGGGTGACGAAGGCCTGTGAAGTTGAACCATAAATGTTACGCTAAGCAGGGGCGGCGCCACGGATTTTTGACAGGGGTGGCAAAATTGATTGAGTAGGTGGTAGGTATGCTGCATCCTCCTGCTGGGAAAAACATCACGGAAGGATACAATGTATACAAACTTCGCACCACACAATATTAAAACACACTTTAGTTTTCTATTTAAGTGCTATTACCGGTAAGGCACCGAGTAAAACCATTAAAAAAGACGATGAAACAAGCGAGTGCGAAGGTAAGCATGATGAATTCATTCGATTGAGCCAGAGTTTCTAAGATACAAACGATGCACACAGTGCGCACATCAATAAGTCATTTTGGCCCATCGTGTCGGGTAGCCCACATCTGAGCATGGTTACCATGATGGCGGCAGACCACAACGAAATCCGATACTACACAGAGACGCAATACGGGTCACTGATGTGTCCTGGTTTCCTTTGAGTCTGGCTGCATATGCATTCTCAGTTACAACGGCGTGATGACTGGTGACACTGTGACCAAGGCTCCGCCACGGTGTTTGAAGTGGGGTGGACGTGACTCATGAGTCAACGAGATATAGGGTAAGCAGGGGCGCAGCAACTTTCAGAAAAAGGGGTGGGGTAAACCATTATGGTGTCCCCCAAATTGTTGCCTTGAATATGAAAACTATGCGGATTTGGGCCACTTTATTTTGCGAGACCTAAACTTGTATTGACTGGATTAGATCAGGACCCTCAAGACCCTCAGAAGGCAGATGAACCAGGCACATAGTCAGGATTTCGTCCGGGGAGGGTGTGACCCTCAAAAAGAGTCCCTTCGAGCGCCCCCCCGGATCTCTGGAAAACAACTAAGCTGATCTTTAAAAAATATTACAACCAATTTGATAAGCCCTTAGAAAATGTTTTAATGAAACCTAATATTGTGACCTCGGGTCACGATGACGTCACGAAGGTCCACTCAATAAAAAAAATGTTTTGATCGTTTCCATGCTGTCTCGATGGATAGCATTGTTGTGCGATATTAACCCTCCCGTGTAGGGAAGTCACTGCGTGGACCGTGTGGGGGGTACGACCCCCTTGGCGTTTGGCTCCTATTGAGCTAGAGCTTCGATAAACGAGCGTGTTGCTTGTGACGAGAGAAAGCCATTGACATGCGTTTTAAGGTCCTGGATCATTTTAGGTGACCTCTGAGGTTCATGTCAAAGCCAAAATGTCGTCAAATCGTAAATATGTAAAATGAGAACTTATAGAGCTCAAATCGTAAAAGAACGTTAACGAATGCTAAATAGACGCCAAACTGAAATCAGCATCACAAAATGACCTAAAAACTGCCAAATTAAAAAGATCATGTCAGGTCATCTGAGGTCAGTGACCTCGGTGACTTGGCAGCGCATGACCCAGTGAAACAATATAGTCATGTTATATGAATTCCAGAATCGAAATTCAGCGTCACAAACTGCCACCATAACGGACAGAAGACGAAAAAATACATCTGAGGTCATCGGAGTTCAGTGACCTCCGTTGATCTCATGAAAAGGTCAATCGAGATCCAACTCTGCAGAAGCCACAACTGTCACCCTAAAAACCACATTTGCATATACTCCTGAGTCCTGAACAACAAACACTCGGAAACTCGAAGTTTCAAGGATCGTTACTACGGACGCCAGTTTCATCAAAAACGTACCTTGCGAAACAGGTCAAAGGTCATGGTCATACGGGTTAGAAGTTGCGAAATTTTAGAGTACATTTCAAATTGATGCAAAGTAGGATACTGAAAGTCATCCGTGGCGGTTGAGTATACTGAGTTATTCTGGAAAACCAAGGGTGGCATCACCCAACCCCTACACTGCGAGGTTGAAACGGATTAAGCAGTGGTAAATCGGTATGTCGTGCGCCTGAACACTTCTTAGTACCATTCTAAGATGTTGATGATCTAAAGTCAGATCAAGTTCATCCGAAGTCACGAGTTTAAACTGCAGATTACGGTCATAAGGCGTTGTAACACTTGTTTGTTTGTTGTTCGTCTAGAACACACAAAATTACGTTAGAACATTGTTTCTTCCATAACAATACAAGTAAAAACGAAAAAAAATATGGATGGAAATGTTGTAGATGTGTTCGATTTTTTACTTTGAAAGGTCTTAGTCAGTCCATTTTACGATATCGTACTTAAATTTAGTACACAAATTTACCTGACACTGTAATCATATTTTCCAACTGTGTGACAATTTTGACTTGTTTCGAGAAAAAATGATTAAAAAATAACTCTCATTTCTCAAATGTTTTAATTCAAGGGGAAGTCGAAAATCCGAGATTGCAGTTTGAAAGCCGAGTCATTTGATATCTACCAATTTAATTTATGTAACAAATGTGCTTTTGACTGCGTTTTCCGCAAAACCTTATTTTTCAACAAAAAACGCAGAACATGACTTCACTCTAGCTCAAACGTTGTTTCCGGTTGACCTATCATAACCTCAGCGTCTTTCTTTGGCTAACATGCGTCAAATTGATGACAAGAAGTAAAATTTGGGTGACTATACTGCTTTTGGCTTAGAAGATCAAATAACGGGAGAGGACAAAAAATAACGGGGGAAAAAAATCCCAGTAATTCTTGGAATTGCGCCGTGGAACGGTGCGAAAATTTTTTAAATCTCATGCCTTATAGTATTTTTCTCTAATGACCTCTTTATTTTTTTGTTTAAACCCGCCGTACTGGGCCTCGGGAATTTCCACGCCTACTGAGAGGAAGGGGGCGGATATGTGTTTGAATGTCCCTCCTTTTCCTAAAATCGGCTCCTATGGAACGTAGATCAAAACCAAAAACAATGTTCGAATGTCGTCAAAAAATCGTGTCTTACTATCCTTGATTTTTTTTCGCTCATGTCAAAGTTGAGGTCACCAGAAGTCATCAAAGGTCAAATTTTCAAGTTTAGGGAATTCGTTAAAAAAACATGGATCTTCGGAAATATGCTACATAGAATCAAACGGAAAAAAGAAACGGAAGCTCTTGAAATACGTTATCAACTTAATTTCCTCAAATTTTGCTCAGTTCAATAGTTAGGGTTCTAAAGGTAATATAAGTAAAAATTTATAATTTAAATAAAAAGTGCTGTTTAGTGCAATAAAATGTGTTTCGCCAATAGCATTTTACCTACTAAAAATAACACAAAAATGTTTTCGCCATCGTGATTGTCTCGTCGAGGCACATTGAAACACATCCATTTTGACTATGTTAGGTCAACTTCAAAATTGACCTCTGGTCAAGGTCAAGTGGTGACCCATGTAGGTCAGGCTGAATATTAGAAGACGTTTCTCGACGATCCAAACACGCTGCTAAAATTTTCACTTCTATATCTCCATTATGTCGAGAGTTATTGACGAAAAAAGTGTTGTGACTCGGATGAAACCAGAATTAACCCCGTATTATCCTGGAAGAATTGGACTGATGATCCTTGAAATAGAAAGCATTGAAATATTTCTTCACTGACTTTATAATGGAGGGTCACGAAATTGACCTGACCTCAGGTCACAATATCCGAGTTCCGAGATCAACATTTTGCAGGTATAGATGCTTTCATGCAATCCTAAAAGTTTAATATCGATCACTCAGAAATTGTGGCCATGGCACGACCGTTAACATTTTTGGAGGTAACACTTGACACTTGACACATAACACTTGACCTGACCTGATCCGGCACGAAACTAAAATTGTAACAATGTATTGAAAGGATCAATGATAAGCTTGACTAAATTTGGCGGCGCTAGTGCCGCATTTTTTTTGGTAATCGATAAAACCATAGGGGGATGCTCAAACACACACACCGTGGGGCGCGGGGTAAGACTGCGGTACAAAAGTGATAAAGCTAACTTTTTTGCACAATGGTGTAGATAAGGTATAACATATAAACAAAACATAACAGAGTAATGCGGCTGCGAAACGGTTAGAAATTAATACTTATGTTTCAGCCCGAATACAAATTGTAATTCTAGTTGCATTTTGCTCCGCGAGCGTCGCAAAATTTTTATTTCATTCCCTGGATAACTGAATTATTACTGGTGAAGACGCTAAGAACAATAGTGTGTACTGTGTTTGAGTTCTGTATATATATATATTTCTGTCATGTGCTCAAAGTTGGGGGGGGGGGACAAAAGACACTCTGTCCCCCCCGTCCCCCCCGCTGGCGGAGCCCATGGTCCTCTGGAGGTCAGAGTGGACAAATGCACTTGCGATTTGTTTGAAAACAGGGTGAAATTCGTTTAGAGTGACTTCAATTGGCTATGGGCCCCCTTGGGCTTTTGGGCCCCCTCAAGGCTCAAAGGGGCTGGGGGGCATGCCTCCCCCTCTGTATCCACCACTGATAACCGTTATGATCGATTTATAAAGCCAAGTGATGATAATAATGAGTTAAGTAGCATGAGAGAATCCATCAGCCAAAACAACGTTGCGCAGACTTTTGGTTGTGACGTCATAACTCCGTGACCTGACCTGACCTTGAACTGTTTCTGGTGTCAAATTGTTTCAAATGAATTGTTCTACCGGCCTACTAAAATTTATTAATGTCACTGAAGTGGATCGGAAGTTATTGAGAATAAATACTGGGGCGAACGACCACTTTGTGTCATCCTGCCATTGCTTTTAATGCATTTTTACAGGGGTTTTGTTTTTTCGAGGTGGTAGGGTTTTTTGGAAAGGAGAACCAAAATCGATGCAACACGTCTCTTTTTAAGGTCCATGGAACAGGTTCTGACAGTTTTTTTTTTTAGTTTTCGAAAAAGTCCATTTTATAGTACACCCCTAGCTATAGGCTGGTTAGTGTCAAACGCAAATTTAGAGTGCTTTCCGTTCACTCGTAATAATAGAGATAATGCGAGCAAGGATAGAGGCTACGCCTGGTCGCTCTGTAGTACCGCTCTCGACTCTGCCCACCACTCGCACCCGACCGGTCACGGATCGGGCAGCGTCGGTTTAAGGTCAACCAGGGCTGGATATAAACTCTGACGGCAAGAGAATAGTTTCCACCCTTTCACGATAGCTTCTACCCACATATTTTATCTCTGCGCGAATTTTAACATTTTTAGTGAATGGCAAGCTTCCCAACTTTTCATTTAACATTAACCGACTCACATAATAGTACAATATACAATTGCAATAAATTAAGTTTAATGCCATGGGATCCTTCAAAAGTTATTGACAAAAACTAGGGGCCCAGTGGTCTGCCGTTTACAGCATGTCAGGTCAAACACGTCGGCCTCCATAATTTGTATAGTCTTCTGTCCATAACCAAACAGTGCTTGTTCGAGTGACCTTGTTGACTAGTTGAACCATGTGGCAGTTGTCAGACTGACTTCATGAGGAATTGCATACTTGGAAGAAAAAAAAGTTTCAAGGTTATAAAAAGACTGAAGGCAAGTCACTATGGCACAGTTTAGCCAATCTGAAGTATTTGCTATAACACAAATTGCTGCCAGTAATATTTCTGTAGGGTGCGGATCGACGATATAATATCATAGTTTCAACTTACATGTATTGAGACTAGACCATGTTAGGTCAAGTTGTTCAACTTGATCTCACAATTTTGTATTTATTTGATACGGGACCTTGATCCTTATCACAAGTTCGCTAAGCAGTGTGGGTGAGACTAAATACACAGGGTTTTAACATGCATGCCTAATGCATATATATATATATATATATATCACATATATTTTGTGTTATTGCAGTAGCCTCATTCTCCTTTACGTTTTTATATAGTTCAATCCACTACCGATTTCATGCCGGGGTCTGCCCAACTAAACATGCCAACCATGGGTGGCGCTTTACAATAAAACTGAAACTCAGTGGTTTGATAACTAACACAGCTAAGTGCTCTCTGCCGTCGGCTGACAACGCGACATTCCGCCCTGTATCCTGTCTGTTTATATTAGGCTGTTCGCAGCTTTGCTGTGGCACCGTACTCAGAAAGCCCTAACCTTTCAGGCGGCTAAAATCTCTCTGGGTGAAACAGCGAGAATGTGGGCATTCACGGCTGACCTTCAGCTAACCCGGTGGGACGCTTATTTTGGAACCAATTGTACATATCGTACCAAGCAACCACAACAAAATGTTATCAGAAAATCACAATTTCTTACATCTCTTGAATCCACATATGAATTTGAATTTGGTGCTTGTCCTTTTGTCTTTTTAAAGTCTAGTACATTGGAAGATCAAAAACGTTTTGGGCATAACAAGCGGTCCATCTACATGGTCGCAATAACCATGAAAAAAACATTTTGTTCGCATTTTCGCCCCCTGGCCCTACTGGCGGATCAAGCCTTCCAAAATGGGGGGGGGCTATTTTCGCCGTTTTCCTCCGGTTACTTGACCCCTGGGGGAGTATGGTCGAGTCGTGAACAATATAATTTATCTAGTGTAAATTTATTGTATGTCTAACTTACCTATACCCAAAAAACGATTTATCGCCGTGTGTAGTGCACTCAAATACCTATCAGATAAACGCCGTTACGTTATCGTCTCAAATGGGGCTCATGGCGGCTACTTCGCGACATTTCCTCCTATTGGCCTGTAAATTGTATAGAAGAGAGTGCCCACCAGCGAACATGGTGCCTACAGTGAACAGGTGCCCCTCCAGGCTCCAGCCTATATTAGTAATGTAATGTTTTAATCGATGTCGGTGGTGGTAGCTGACGATAAGCGATAATGTTTAAAGTTGTTAACAGCATTGGCTGCTGTCATTTGATTCTGTCAGAATACAAACAGCTAATTGTTGAGTTTGCCGGTTTATTTTCGATTACTGGTTTTTGCTTTCCAGAAACGTTATATTTTTATATTTAGTGAAATTATCTGTAGTGACACCTTTTGCAATGGTATTGAAGAATGTGAATATCATAGTTTGCAACAGCCATTTAATTTATCCCCTCGAATTTGTTTTAAAAAAATGTTTTATGCCCATCAGTGAACAGGGGTGGGTGCCCACCAGTGAAAACATGTTCACTGGTGGGTTTTCCTTCTGGAAAACCTCAACTTTTGACTGTGAATGTAGGAGATATATAGGTTAGGCTGATTTACTCCAAGGAGGGCTCCACGGTCAGAACCAAGGAAATCCTCACATTCCATGAGGACCCTCTCTCTTTACAGCATTCAATGCTAAGTGCCTTGTGCTGTGCCGAAACCTTACAAGGACAATATTTTCCAGAGTAATGTTTATTGTAGGTTACTGAATCAACATTACTCTTATGCTACTGGACGTCTCAAATTATAGGACGTGTGTGATGACATTTTGGTAGATAACGTTTATTGAACTTAAGATATATTAGTTAAAATTGTTGTTTTATTATTTTCAAGTGTCACAGAGATTGTCAAGTGTCGAGTGTCAATGGATTGTCAACACACATAAAGTGAGCATCAGAAGTAAACCCCATCGCCCACCTATTCATGGTGAAAGTCCCTTATTCACTGGTTGAATCCCCCTGTTCACTGGTGGTGCATCCCCTGTTCACTGATGGATACCCATGTCCACCAGTGAACAGTTTGGTCCAAAAAATGAAATTTGCTTTTAACTCACATTCTGTATTGAGTTAAATTAATTTGTTTATGGCTAATCCTTAGCAGTATAGTAGGCAATTTCTAGACAAAGCTTCAGATCTCCGGAACAAAACGCAAAGCCACTAGACTGATTTTTCAAAAGGGGTGTTCCTGGTGGGCACTCTCCCCTACTATTNTTTCAATTTAAGTGAAAGCTTAATAATTTAAACATAAATATGTTGTAATCTATATTTTTATGATTGCATTTTTATTATTTGTAATTAATATTTTATATATTTATATATGCCTGCCAAAGGCTCTATAACAAGGGAGGCCATTCCAGAAAAAAGCAGGGTCTCAAGCCCTGATTGGTCGACGGGTCGTGACGTCAGGTGCTCACATGGGTTTTGGTAGCCGGCATGACCATCGTGTTAAATCCCATTGGGATCACCCCCTCTAACTTGAAAACTAAAAATGCGAGCGAGACGCAGAACACAGCGTTCGTTCGATCTCTACAAGGCAATTTGAAGATACATGGACATTTTTGGGCTCAGGTTAATATTTAAGTTATCAGAGGTCATCAAAGTAAGTTTCATGAGAAATATACAAATGCTTCCTTTTCAGAGAAAATGCATTGGATCCGGCCAATTATTTCAAAATCATGTCATTTTAGCTCATTGGTAATGAACCAGGTGGAATTATTGTTCAGTGACTTATGTAAGGTCGGCTGAGTTCATCTCAGATCACCATCATTTTTTGCCAATAACTCTTGATAGAATAAATATATAGACGTGCAGGAGTAGACGTGCAGACGTGTAGATATAGACATCAGGCACGTAGCCAGGATTATTTTGCTCAGGGGGGGGGGAACATCGGGAAAAATCACATTTTGTTCCTTAGCCATGTGCTGCTGACCCGGGAGGGGGGGGGTGGGTAGAGTCGGGTTTTCAGAAATCTCCGTTCTATCTAGTGGTGAATTTATTTCGCTCAGGGGGGATGGGCCCCGTGGCCCCCCTTTGCTACGTCCCTGGACACCATTGTATTGGTCTCGTCGAGTCACGTCGCCCCATATGCAGCATGGCCTACCTGGGTCACCAAATGACCTTGACCTGTGGTCAAATTTTGAAGTTGATCTAACCAAGTCACCATTAATATAACCAGGTCACCTTCAAAGCGTCTTTACGATAAAAAAAAACAATTGTGTTAAAATTACTGCTATTTGTTCAACCAATTAAAAGTTTTTTATGACAAACGTTTTGGAAAAAATATCCTGACATTTGGTGACCTCTGGGGCCTAAGCCATGAGCCTGAGCTTAAATGCAAGAATTATAAGGCGATTTGAATTTTCATTAGCTTTTGATTGTCTTTTATTCGTTTGCTACTATAATAGCTCTCATATTTCCCGAAATATTTGTAAGTTTCTAGAGCAAAGTGCTTTTCTCTGAAAAAGTGATTTTTGATGACCTCTGGTGACCTTAATATTGACATGAGCCCACAAATGTCTAAGTACTTCTTCGAATAGCATTGTAAGTTGTAGATATCTTTTGAACGCTGTGTTCTGCGTCTCGCTGGCGTTTTTAATTTTCGAGATAGAGGGGATGATCCCAATGGGATTTAACACGCTGGTCATGCCGGCTACCAAAACCTGTGAGCACCTGACGTCACGACCAATCAGAGGCTGGTATTTGCTGGACCCTCGTTGGTAATGCTGAAGGTGCCGGAGTGTCCGCCCCTGTAGCTCAGTGGGAGAGAGCTGGACTTCTGACTTAACCCGGTAGTGGCAGCCCGGGTTCGAGTCGCTTCGGCGCTTGTTATTTGCTCCTGACTGGGATGACCTGCGGCCGGTGGCAGCGTTCACACTCAAGGCCAGGTGACGTCAGTGAGCGAGGAGGACCGTGTCCACTCAGTACACTATACAGTCTAGACCACATATGGTCTAGTCTGTACAGTGTAAAATCTGTCTAATATTTGTGTTCTCTTTTTAAGTTTCTAAAACTCATATTATTTCACTTCTGTGTACATGTGGGACTGATTTAAGGGAGCATGTTGTACTTACCTAGGTAGGTACCACAAGTTCCCTTAAGTCAGTCCCTCATGCAGGGGAGAGTGCCCACCAGCGAACATCCCTTTGGAAAAATCCGTCCAATGGCTTTGTGTTTTGTCCTCGAGATTTGAAACTTCGTCCAGAAATTGCTTACTATAATGCTAAGGAAAGGCCATAAGCAAATTGAATTAACTCTATATACCTATAACATGAGTTATAAGCAAATTTCATTTGTTGGACCTAACTGTTGGGAGGGGGAGGTGCTACCAGTAAACAGGGGGGACTCAGCCAGTGAACAGGGGACCTCCACCATGAGTAGGTGGGCGGTGGGGTTTACTTCTGATGCTCACCTGATGCTAGTTGACAATTGATTAACACTTGATACTTGAACAATTCTTGTGACACTCAACAATAATAAAACAACAATTCTAACAAATATACGTCAATTTCAAGAAACGTTATCTACCCAAATGTTTTTACACACGTCAAATAATTTGAGACGTCCAGTAACATAAAAATAACGTTGACCTAGTGACCTAAAATGAACACTATACTATTCTGGAAAATATTGTCTTTCGAACGTTCCGGCACAGCACAAGGCACTCAGTATCGAATGCTATAACGAGAGAGGGTCCTCATAGAACGTGAGGATTTCCTTGGTCCTGGCCTTGGAGTCTTTTGTGGAATTAATCAGCTTAACCAATATATCTATTGCATTCACAGTCGAAAAGTTAAGGTTTCCCGGAAGGAAGATCCACAGTGAACAGTTTCACTGAGCATGGCGCCCAACCCCCTGATTCACTGGTGGGCATCAACATTAATTGTTAAAACTAAAATTGAGGACAAATTAATATGGTTGTGCAAACTATGAAAACTCACATCATTCAAGGACATCGCAAAAGTTTACTAAAGTCAATTTCACTAAATATACAAATGTAACGTTTCTGGAAAGCAAAACCCACTAATCGAAAATAAAACGGCAAACGCAACAATTAACTGTTTATATCCGGACAGAATCAAAGAGAGCAGCTATTGGTGTTAACAACTTTAAAAACATCATCGCTTTAGTGTCAGTTACCACCACCGACATCGATGAAAGTATCACATTACTAATATAGGCTGGAGGGGTCACCTGTTCACTGTAGGCACCATGTTCCTGGTGAAGCACTCTCCCCTGCACAAAAGCGAAATAAGAATGAGTTTTAGAAACTAAAAAGGGAACATACATATTCAGGACAGACGTATACATTAAGCCATACACTTTGCATAACCTTACTGTGAAGTGTAGTGTTGGAGCCGGGATGCCATCATTGGAGCAACGAGAGACTGTACAACTTGAATTCACAATCTTACACCTCTATTGCATAATTGTACTACCAAAACATTATTAGAAAGGCCACTGGTGGGACAAATGTCAGGCTTTTCGTCTTTGCGTCCGTCCTTCTCTTTGCTACCGTTTTTATTCGAAGTGTACCTATGTGTGCCTGTCTGTCTGTCTGTTTCAGGCACTACGTCGGCGCCGTGCGGCTGTCCGGCCGGCTTCAAACGCTGTGCCGGCCGCTGTCTGGCCAAGCTGGACCAGAATGTCAACTACACTGACGCAGAGGCGGCCTGTGACGCGCTCGGTGCCCACCTGGCCGTGCCCCGCTCTGAGGCAGAGAACCGGTGCGCTCTGGACCTGGCCGGGACTTGTTATGTCTTCATTGGCGCTACCGATGTCATCACCGAGGGAAAATTCGTCGCGGCGGATGGGACCTGCGGACCAGTGCCGGCCAACGCATCCTGGTGGAAAGCGGGCCAGCCGAACAACATGGACGGAAATGAGCACTGCGTCGTGCTTTGGCAGGACGTGTTCTGGGGTGACACCCCTTGCAATCATCACCATAAGCCGCTGTGCCAGCTGCGCGACTGCTACCAACCTCAGTGCCCGTAGAAGGCAGACGCTGCCGGCACCAGCTACCAGCCGCAGTGCCCGTAGAAGGCAGACGCTGCCGGCACCAGCCAACCGCCGCTGGTGTGCTCTATTGCGGCTCAGTCTAGGAATCTACCAGATCTGGTGGATTTTTTTTATAAATTTAGTCCGAATGTTCTGCATGGATGGCTTTCCGAGGTCAGGACCCACGCTAAGCAGAGCCTGTTGCGCTGGTCCTGACCTCAACACCCGATCGCGCAATTCCTTCGGGCCGGCCAGAATTAGAGACGAAAGTTTTACTATGCCGACATACCTGGACACGGTCCGCCCCGCTCGCTGACTCACTGGCCTTGAATAGCGACCGCTGCCACAGCCGCAGGCCATCACCAGTCAGGAGCAAATACGAGCCGCCGAAGCGACTCGAACCCAGGCTGCCACTACTGAGATAGGTCAGAAAACCAGCGCTCTCCCACTGAGCTACGGGGGCGGACTGTGGTGAGATAATGGTGGTTGTGGTAGAGTTACTGAGAAAAGGGGCGCCCCAACTGCTAAGGTTATGTGGCGCCCAGCCGATAGTTTATAGTAGATCTAGCACATCTAGGTATAATAACAGTGGCAATGTATTTGACGTAGTAGCAGTCAGACATGTTCCATCCCCCAGGCGTTTTTGCCTTCAGAACCTTGATTCCAAATTTGAGGCTTCTGTGATCCGAGCACATGTCTGGTAGCAGTATGGATGCGACTGCAGAGACGGTTGCAACGCTTTATACCGAGCAGGTCACCGAGACGCAGACCACCGAGGCGACGGTGGTGAGGGAGGCGCCAGTGGTGACGGAGGCGCCAGTGGTGACGGAGGCGCCGGTGGTGAGGGAGGCGCCGGTGGTGAGGGAGGCGATGGTGGTGAGGGAGGCGCCAGTGGTGACGGAGGCGCCGGTGGTGAGGGAGGCGCCAGTGGTGAGGGAGGAGCAGGTGGTGACACATGGGGGCGCCCAGTGGACGGAGCGCGGTGGTGAGGGGGAGGCGGGGACGGTGATGAGAGGCCGGTGGTGACTGGAGGTGCACGGTGCGTACCGGAGGCTGACGTGGCTGAGGAGAGCAGGTGCGTGAGGAGCGCCGGTAGGTGAGGGAGCGCACGTGGTGAGGGGGGACCCGTGGTGACGCGGAAGGCCCGTGGGTGAGGAGGGCCGGTGTGTTGAGCGAGCGCGCGGATGAGGAGGCGACGGTTGATAGAAAGGCGCCGGTTGCGTGACTGACGGTGACGGTGTGACGGAGGCGACGTGATGATGGAGGAGCAGATGGTGAGTGGGCGCCGGTGGAGACAGCTGGTGACGGTGGGTGACGGAGGACATTTGGTGAGGGGCGCAGTGACGTGAGGGAGGCGATGTGAGAGGAGGCCCGGTGATAGAGGGAGGCCGTGGTGAGGGCAGTCGCCGTCATGAGGACGATGCGCCGGTGGTGAGGGAGGCGACGGTGGTGAGGGAGGCGCCGGTGGTGAGGGAGCCGACGGTGGTGAGGGAGGCGCAGTGGCGTGATGGAGGACGATGGTGTGAGAGTGCGACGGTGTGAGGGAGGCGACGGTGGTGAGGGGGGCCGCCGGTGATCGTAGGGAGGAAACGTCGTGAGGAGCGCCGTGCGTGAGGAGCGCGGGTGGTGAGAAAAGGCGCCAGTTGGAGAGGGAGGCTATTGGTGGTGAGGAGGCGAACGGTGGTGAGGGAGGCATGTGGTGAGGGAGGCGCCGGGGTGAGGGAGGCGACGTGGTGAGGGAGGCGACCGGTGGTGAGGGGGACGCCAGTGCGTGTTGAGGGAGGCGATGGTTATGAGGGTAGGCGCCGCGTGGTAGGAGGCGACGGGGAGGGAGCGCCGGTGGTGAGGAGGCGCGTGGTGAAAAGCGCCAGTAGCGTGGGAGGAGCCGATCGTGCGTGAGGGCAGGGACGTGCGTGAGGAGGCGATGGTGGTGACGGACGCGTCGGAGGAGGCGACGTGCGTGAGGAGCGACGGGTGTGAGGGAGGCGACGGTGGTGAGGGAGGCGCCGGTGGTGACTGAGGCGACGATGGTGAGGGAGGCGCCGGTGGTGAGGGAGGCGCCGGTGGTGACTGAGGCGACGATGGTGAGGGAGGCGCCGGTGGTGAGGGAGGCGCCGGTGATGAGGGAGGCGCCAGTGGTGACGGAGGCGCCAGTGGTGAGGGAGGCGACGGAGGTGAGGGAGGCGCCGGTGGTGAGGGAGGCGATGTGGTGAGGAGGCCCGGTGGCGAGGAGCGACGGTGGTCGAGGGAGGCGACGTGGAGGAGGCGACAGGTGTGAGGGAGTCGCCGGTGGTGAGGGAGCGCGCCGTGCATGAGTGACGCCGGTGGTGAGGAGCGGCCGGGTGGTGAGAGGAGGCGCGGTGGTGAGGCAGGCGCCGGGTGAGGGAGGCGCCGGTGGTGAGGGAGCAGAGGTGGTGACGGAGGCGCCGGTGGTGAGGGGGCGACGCCGTGTGAGGGAGGCGATGGTGATGAGGAGCGCTGGTGTGAAGGGAGGCGACGTGGAGGGAGCCGCGGGGAGTTGAGGAGGCGCCGGGATGTGGGAGGCGCCGATGAGGTGAGGGAGGCGATGGTGTGAGGAGCACCGGTGCGGAGGGAGCGATGTGTGAGGGAGCGCCGGTGGTGAGGAGGCGACGGTGTGAGGAGCGCCGGTAGGTTGAGGGAGGGCGCCGGTGCGGTGATGGAGGCGCGGGTGGCTGAGCGGAGGCGCCGGTGATGAGGGAGGCGACTGCGTGATAGAAAAGGCTGCCGGTGTGACTGAGGTAGACAGTGTGACGGAGGCGACCGGTGCCGTGAGGGGAGGAGCAGGTGGTGAGGGAGGCGCCGGTGGTGAGGGGGGCGCCGGTGGTGAGGGAGGCGACGGTGGTGAGGGAGGCGACGGTGGTGAGGGAGTCGCCGGTGGTGAGGGAGGCGACGGTGGATACTCGGTGTACACGGATGGACGGGAGGGAACACACCTTTGACACGCATTATAAGAAGAGGGAAACGGAGGGCAGCGGTCGGAAGAGGGAGATAGTGGACGAGGTTGTGGCCGAGTCCAACGCTGGACATGCTGCTGCCTTCCGGAGGGTGTCATCGGGGAAAGGGGACATGAAGTCAGATGTCATGAAGAGCGAGGGCCGCAAGAGTCGTAACACCGCAAGGGAATGTGGAAGAGGGGTGGTTGAGAACAGCCGCAAGGTCATAGAAGCCAGACGTCAATATGGCACAGCCACTGGTAGAAGGCATGAATCTCAAAGCACGAAAAGGATTATAGCAAATAAGGGTGCGGAAACGGAGCACGTGGCTATTCTGAACAACAGAAGAGCAAACGCTGCTCGACAACTAAATACTAGACGTTCAGGTCGGAGAAGACCGGGCAGAGTTGCAGACTCAGAGCCAGCATGATATGTGATTTTAGAAATCAAGAAATACAAAGTGGCCGTGAGCCCTTTCAAATTGACCTTTTAAAGTCACTGGAGCAGTGGTGTTTTATTTATTGATTTTTTTAGTTTAGTTTTATTATTAGATTAAGTTCTAGATTAAGGTGTTTTCAATTCACGCAAGAACCCGAACATGAGACATTTCGATTGTCACAAGGGTTCCTAAAATTAAATCAGAACGGAAGGCTAGACAGAAAAGAAGTAATTTGACCACCACAAAACATACCAGCTCACAGCAGCCACAATTCACGGTGCGTGGTCGCCTCCTCCAAACGAAGGAAGTACACGATAACACCGGCACGGTTGGCTCCAAACGCGGGCACTCTGTTCGTATTGATGTAGACACGGTTGNCCTGCCAGTTGCTATGCTACACACTTAAGGCCGGCTTGTTTTCTGCCTCTAGCGTATGTTTTCACGGCGAATTCAGAAACGACCATTCGTGCATTTAAACTGCATTACTGAGAGCTTCAAATTATTATTATTGACGCCATTTGGTTTACCATTTCCATCGGGTCTGTTTTTCAAGCAAAAAACAGTTGTTTTTCACTGCAAAAGGCTAAAAACGATTTTTGCTTAAAAGCAGCAAAATACACAGGGTTGAGGCCAATGGCGTCAAAATATCAATTTGAAGCTCTCAGTAAATGCAATTTGAATGCATATACGGTCGTTTCTTAATTCGCGTTCAAACATACGCTAGTCGTTAGAAAGAAGATCGGACCTTAGTGTGTACGCATAGCAACTGCGGAAGCTGTACCAGTTACATAAGTCCGAAGCTTTTAGTGTTTTTGTTATTTTTACTTGGGGGGGAGAAAAATTATGGTTTCGGAAAGACTTGGGTTATCCCCCTGGATCCGCCCCTGATATGTTTTGCAGGGGGTCATTATTGCGGTACCGCCAATGGTGGGGCCCCCTCGTGGACCCGACAGGGGCCCCCTTGAGGGATCGGCCCCCCCCCCACTTACGAAAATCCTCGGTTTGCGCGCCTTGTGTTGAAAGGCTGGCGATCACTGCTCTAGACAAGTGCAACAGCTTTTGTGCCTACTTATATTCCTGTCCATAGATGGCACTAGTAGTAAACGCCTGAAGCTATGCTGTACCGCATCGCTTGCAGCGGGAGTTGTGCTCTGCGCAATGGGAGAGGGGGTAACGAATCAGTCTGGCCATCAAAAGGGGGAAACCTCACACTTGCTTTTGATAACCAATTGTTCTTTTGAAGCTTTTCGACACTTGACTGGGTTTTTGACAAAGCGCCGAAAAATATAAAATACGAACTATATTCGACAGGAGAGTCCTTACAAGTAACCAATTACCAAACACAGCAACTAGCAGGCACTGAGTATGCGGTAAGCAGGGGCGCAGCCAGACCTTCAGCAAGGGGGAAATTCAGTTATGGTGCCCCCCCCCCCAGAAAAATAGCAATCCTGGATATTAAAACCTCTACGGATTTCTGCCACTTTATTCTGTGTTTCTATTTATTTTTCTTCAACTTTTGATGAGCTGCATTGGACCAGAACCATCAGGACCCTCAGAGAGGTCCCTGATCCAGACACGTAGCCAGGGTTTCGTCCGGGGGTGGCGCCTTAAAAGGGACCTTCTCGATCATGTAAAGATTCCCTAAATTAATCGTAGACCCAGGGCCTATTTCAAGGGAAACCCACTAGGAGCATGATAATAATCAAATATAGCCTGGAGCAGCACTTCCCCGGGCGACACATCAGCTTCAAGACGGCCGTGTCGTGGGCTTCAAACTCGCCCGACCGAAGTGCTGCTCCAGGCTATATTTGATTCTTATCATGCTCCAAGTGGGTTTCCCTTTGAAATAGGACCGGCGTCTACCGATTAATTTCTCGAGAAACTTTCTGCAGGCATCCGCGTAGGATCTGGTCAAAACGAAACTTTCAACGCAGAATGTTCAACCCGGGTGGCCAAACCCGTGGTGAGGGACAGCTCAAGAACAGTCCTCAGCGACAAACCAGGACAGTTCGGGAGCTCAAGCCTCCATCAGAGTGGAGAATGGGGCGCGTCCCGTCGATCGGCATCAGCTGCCCGGTGGACCACCTGCAGCACGTCCGACTGCCGCGCATCCAGGACCGCCACGGGGCTCACTTTGAGAATCTGGCTATAGGATTGCGATCCGCGGGTGCGAGCTTCCTGATGGCTGCGACTGATGGCGATCCGAGGGTGCGAGCTTCCTGATGGCTGCGACTGATGGCGATCGGAGGGTGCGAGCTTCCTGATGGCTGCGACTGATGGTGATTGCTTTGCCATTTAATCGTCTTTCGAATGATATCTCAGTTTTGACTGTGAAGCTAATACATTTGTAATAATTGATGGTGAAAAGTGGGTTACGTTTTATCTGGGCCATCCTTTATATAAAGTCTAAAATTGGCCCCCTCAAATCAAAGTGAACCAAATCCAGTGAGTTACAACAAATGTGGTAGGTAGGTTGGCCCATCGATTTGTAGGAGGCCTTTTTCAGGGGTGTGGACAATTTTCCATGGGTCCAGTCGTCACTCCTGGACCCTGGTCTTTATCCATGAATTCCCAGATGCTCCGTCTTTGGAAGTTTCTATCAGCATCTTTGGAAATAGGACCCTATTTCCGAAAAGAAAATAGGGCCCTATTTCCAAAGATGCACAAAGGCCAAAGGGGCACTCGGACATTCAAGGAAACAATATGCCCTCTCACCCCCCCCCCCCCCTGGGTACGCCTATGAACAGGTATAGCATGGGCCATACCAACTTTTAGGAGCTGGAGTTAGCAGACTGCTATATCAACAATAGAATCAGCGACACAAATTTTGGATCAGCTCTACCAATTTCGATTTTGTTTTAAGACTCAAGACGTTGAACTCTAAATCATTTGCGCTGCGGAGCTGCGCGAAAATTTTGAGTCTTATGCCTTGGATATGCGTTCTCAATTATCATCAATGCGTTGCATTGCGTATGGTGCGGACCACTTACAAATAATTTTGTGTGTTTAAAAGTACGGTAAAAAAGTGCTAAAGCTAACTATTTTGCCCAAACATATAGAAAGTGGCAAAATAACATACAAATGCGCCGAGAAATGTCACGCTTTGTGGACTCGTATATAATAGAATTCGTAATTAAATTGCGCGGCGGACCGGCGCATTTTTTTACATGTATTCCTGGGCCTTTGATCATTAATTGTTGAAAGGCCCAGGGTCCCTTCAGGTCGTCTACGGGCCCCTCCGACCTTTTCAACGCCTTTCCAATCTGTTCAGGGACTCATTTTGGATCCGCCAAAAGACACGATGATTGAGTTGGCTGATAACTATATATATATATATATAGTATATATATATATATTATTATATAAAATAAATATTAGTCGAAATAGATATGTAGGGCATGGCTTTCCGAAGAGTCAGGACCCGCGCTGAGCGAGCAGCTTGTTGTCACAAGGTCCTGACTCACACCCGATCGAGCATTCTTTGGCCGTCCAGAATTATCAGACGAATAGTTTACGTGGCCTGAGCGAGACACCTGACACGGTCCGCCCCGCTCCGCTGACGTACCTGGCTTGAGGCGACGCTGCCACCGGCCGCGGCCACCCAGTCAGGAGCAAAATCAGCGAGCGCCGAAGCGACTCGAACCAGGCCTGCCACTAACTGAGATAGGTCAAGAAGACCGGCGCTCTCCCACTGCAGGCGCTGCGGGGGCGGACTAAATATATATATATAATATATATCATATATAATATATATATATATATTAATTATATATACTTGCCGATATGCCAGACGGCCCTCTGACCTGCCTGGGGCATCGGCATTTCAGGGCCTTCTGGCCCATCCAGGGGCCCTTTCGGTCTGGTAGAGGGCCTTTGAACTTCCCAGGGGACCCCCAGCCTGCTCAGGGGCCTTCACGACATGGCAAGGGACTGTGCTGGCTCATGGCAGTTTGCCAAACAGACTCAATGGACCCCAGGGCAAGCTCGAGAGGCCCCTGAACAGACTCGAATGTGCCCCTGGACATGCGCGAGAGGCCCCTACACGTTTTGGAGGCCACTAAGTGTGCTCGATGGGACCATGGACATTGGACATGCTCGAGAGGCCCCTGGGCATTTGTCGGGGCCTCTGGATGGGTTCCATCGGCCCGTGGGCATGCCCAAGAGGCCACCTGGGTTGGCTACGAAACCTTTCAGTGGTCCCGTGAGGGTCCTTTACATGCACCAGAGTGATCCCTCGCCTGGCTATTCTGTGGCTTTTTGAAAGCCATTTAGCTAATGCAAATGCAATGTTGGTCTACTGCCGTCACTCTGTTACTAACGGCACTACTTTTTCAGTAACGGAGTAACGATCTCTTACTTTTCGAAACAGGTAACGGACCAAGTAACTTTCGTTTCTTTATAATCAAGTCCGTTACTCCGTTACTTTTATGTTGAAATAGTGGGCCGGCGTGAAAAGGACGTGCACCACTAGCGGGGTAAATAGAGGTAACATATAAAAACCGATGTACATACATATTACCGAACAAATTTCATCTGAGGTCAGTAACCTCGGTTGACCTGTGTAATAGCATAATCCCAGTGGAATATGGTAATGTAAAATGAGTGTCAACTTTGAAATCAGCGTCACAAAATACCTTAGAAACTGCCAGAGGCAAGGCAAAATCATCTCAGGTCATCGGCGGTCACAATCTCAGTGGAAACCATAAATGTCACCTATTAACGCCTCCACCTATTGATATGTTCTTGAACGACAAAAACTCGTGTGCCCGCTCCGTTCAGAAGGATTTATTTACACACACTGGCGGATCCAGAAAGTTGGTGATTCTTTGACAGTTTGGGGGGCCACAATCCCAAAATATCGGCATATTGAAAACTCATCGCGATTTCGCTTGCTTATGGATCAATACTGATTTAAAACAAAACTTTCTCTATAAAGATTGCTTAGTTTACGCAAACTCAGGAAATGTGTCAAAATTTTGCGCCGATGTTAGGTTGGTTTGGGGATCGGCCCCTTTGCCCCCCCCCCGTGCGATCTGCCCCCCCCTTTGATTTACACACGTTTCTTCCTTTCGTATACCTGTATTGCTTGTGAATGTCGGTAAGCGGAGGGAAAACTAATAGAAACCATGAATTTGAAAAGAACAGTAAAAGGAGTCAAAAAGTAAGTTGATGTTAGCGTTTCTGAAATGAGACATCATAACCAGTCAGGCACGTGCCACTATAAATAACATTACCATCACGTGCAGCACGCACCACACAGAACAGCGAATGCACACTGGACAGCAGACGGTGGAAAGAAAGGCAACAGTAAAACGTACAACCGAGCTTATCAAGTAGCATGCAATGTAAGCCAAGCATGGTGAAAATTCCTTCATATATCACACACCGGACACCCACCAGAAGTATTTCCATCCGATGGCGGTGGGATCACTGTTCAGGCAGGCAGACAATCTTGCTGACATGCTCAGGCAGACAGGACATCATGCACTAAGCAAGCATGCTATCAATCGGTTGCAATATGTACACGAAAACTGAGGCTGCAACACAAACACAAAGAGGTGGTCATTTGGAGGTTGCCACACTCGGAACGTGCACAAGTCCCAAACATCGATACTACTGGACGCCAGTTGCGTCTGACGTGACCTTGAGAGACAGGTCATGGGCTGTAGAGGTTTGCAATTTTTAGAGTACTGTGTCACATTTATTATAAGTATGGTTCGAACGTTTCATTACAATGGATTGGTAAATTCGCGAGATATTGCTGAAAAAGTGGAGTGAAGGGAGATGACATCCATGATCCAAATCCATCCCTTGCACTGTCGAGGGCTACCCTCGCCCGGGCAGGGGGTGGATGCCACCCTCTCGGTTTTTCGCAAATATATCACGTAGTTATCAACTGATCGCAATGAGGCTGTGTGTAACCTGTTTTTGAATAAATTGATACATACTCTGAATTTTCGAACTTCCAACTTGCATGATTCGTGACCTATGACCTGTTCAACAAGGTCATGTCAGGCGCAACTGGCATCCCGTAGTATCGATCCTTGTTACATATGCAGTTTCCGAGTGTTTGTTGTTCAGAAGCATATGCAAAGGTGTTTTCAGGTGACAGTTGTGGCTTGCGCTGAGATTGTGACCTCGACTGACCTTTTTAGAGGTCAACTGAGGTCACTGACCTCTGATGACCTTAGATGACTTTTTGGGCTTCTGGCCGTTTCTATGACAATTTGTGACGCTGATTTCAAATCTGGGATCCATTTTACATAAATATATGTTCCACTGGCATGGATGCAGAAACCAGGGGGTCAGAGGGAGCAGTCGCCCCCAAACATTTTCAGATTTTAACATTATGCTTATGGGTGTTGCATGGAAAGAATCGACTTCAAAATGCCTGCCCCCTCCCAACCCCCCAACCCCAACTTTCGGAAGGTTCCGGCGCCCGTGTCCACCGGGGCCATGCGACATGCGCTTCCAAAGGTCAACCGAGGTCACTGACCTCAGATGACCTGACATTACCTTTTTGGAATTTGGTAGTTTTTAGGACATTTTGCGGACCGATTGTGATCGCTAGTGGCACAGCTTCGTGCACAATTCGGCGGGCAGATGAATGGTGTTGATGACAGATGATGACGTTTGATGTCAGTTCTCCGTCTGATAACCGCCCCGTTTCTAGGCCGTGTGGCGGGGGCGGCGGCGGCGGCAGAGGCGGGGCGGGCGCGGCGCGGTTTGAGTGCGAGACCTGTGGCCAGCAGTTCAGCCAGCGGACCAACCTGTGCCACCACCGGGCCGTCCACCAGGGCCGCACGCGCTGTCCCATCTGCGACCGCGTCTTCAGCCGCACCTCCGGCCTCAACGTGCACCTGGCGCGCCGGCATGCCGTCGACCTGGCGACGCTGGCCGGCGGCGGTGGGGCGGCAGTACTGGGGGGCCGGCACTCCGTCGACCTGGCGACGCTGGCCGGGGGCGGCGGTGGGGCGGCAGTACTGGGGGGCCGGCACGCCGTCGACCTGGCGACGGCTGCCGGGGCGGCGGTTGGGGCGCAGTACTGGGGCCCCGGCACTCCGTCGGACCTGGCGACGCTGCCGGCGGCAGAGCGGAGAACCCTGGCTCAGGCCGGCGGCGGAGGCAGGCCTGCCTGTGCTGCCGGAGGCTCAGTTGGGCAGCCGGCTGCAGAGGCGGCCTGACTGGTGGACGCGACGGTCGGCAGCCGGCGGCAGAGCGGCCCGACTGGTGACCGCTGACGGTGACAGCGGCCTGACTGGTGACAGCTGACGGTGACAGCGGCCTGACTGGTGACAGCTGACGGTGACAGCGGCCTGACTGGTGACAGCTGACGGTGACAGCGGCCGGCTGTACTGATAGTGCAGTGCAGAGTGCAGACAGCTGAGCTGAACGGCTCTGCAGTACAGTATACACACTACATTCTCAGCGGACATTGGACAGCAGCAGGTATACAGGTGCCGTGCACAGTGCGGACAGAGGCTGTGCAGTCGGTGGACCTGGCTGCTGATGAGCAATATCAGCTGACTGAGCTGTGTACACTGCGGGAACGCCGCCTTCAGACGTGCTCACTACATACAGTTCATGGCATACATCTTGACCTACAGGAATTCATGGTTCGAACCATCGGGTGGTAGAGGAAAATAAAGCCAGTTGTGCTGTCTTTGAGAACGGGTCAAAGAGAGAAAAAACATACAACGCCTGCAAAAATATCCTGAATTCTGCGCTGTGCGTTGTCTCTGGCCGACGCAAATTCGACCTCATATCGGATCGAATTTGTACAAACTTTGTTTGGTACAAGTACCTTATGTACAAGTACAAACTTCACTCATCCAATTTGCTGCACAAAATTCGCTGCACGGAGAGCCAGCGGCACTTTCCTCTCAACTTGAGGCCAACTCTGCTCTCAACTTCAGGCCAACTCTGCTCTTCGCTCGTGAACCACCCGACAGGACGCTCTCCCGCGCGTGAGAACCGGAGCGGGCGGCGGCGGCGTCCCGTTTTTGTACGGCGCAGTTGTACAATCATTCGCCTACCGCTGGATATTCGCTGATTACCTCTGGCGTCTTTTAAAAGGAAATAATCACATTTTGATTGTTTAGCAACCATTTCTTAGGCTTCCGTTATGGTATTTAAATGGCGCCCTTAGCCTGCGTCCCACTGGGGGGGGGGTTGAACACCCCCTCCTGTTTTATCAAGATAACAAAAAACGGCGGCGCGTAGCGCCGCCAAATTTGGCATAACTAATCATTGATCCTTTCCGCACATTTTGCGAAATTCAAGTTTCGTATCGGTTAGGTCAGTCACCAAGGTCAGGTCAAGTGACCCCACCTACCAAAAAGTTTGCGGTCGTGCCATGACCACAGTTTCTAACGGATCGATATCAAACTTTAAAGATTACATCAAGTCATCAGTATCTACAAAATTTGTATCTCGGATTTTTGATGTCGGTGACATGAGGTCGGGTCAATTTTGTGACCACAAAATTGACAAAATTGATTCAATGGAGGAAAATTAAAATGTTTTATTTTTTGACGATATCAGCCCATTTCCTTTTGGACAATGTTATAATAGGATATTATGTATGATCCAAGTGCAGGTTTTGCTCAGGGACCCTTACGGGTGTCATCTGAAGGGTCATTCGAGGTCACCAACACCTTTTCGTCAATAACTCTAAACATAATGAAGATAGAGAAGGTAACTTTCACCAATGTGTTTGCCTCGTCAAGACACATCTCCTGATATGCAACATGACCTACTAATGTCACCACTTGACCTTGACCTGAGGTCATTTTTTTAAGTTGACCTAACATGATCAAATTTGAAATATTTCGAAGTGCCTTGACGAGACAAACACGATGGCGTGAACAGTATTGCGTTATCTTGATTAGGTAACAAGTTATTTCCGAAAGTATGTTTTGCCAAAAATCAGCATTTTGACTTGAATGACCTCTAGAGCCTAAACTATTAACCTGAGGTCAAGTTTGAGAACCCGGGTGCGATTGCAAATGTCAATGGCTAGCGATTGTCTTTTTTGAACGTTTGTTTCTAGATAGCATAGTTTCCGAGATATTTGGGGTTTTCTGGAGCGATGTCCTAAAACTGGAAAATTTGACCTTCGATGACCTCTGGTGACCTGAGTTTTGACGTGAGCGAATAAAACAGTCTTAATAGTTTCGAAATATTTTGATTTAACGCGGTTCGAACAGTGTTATTTTTTTGTACGTGCCATTAGGAGCCGAGTTAGAGGGGGGGTGTTCAAACACCCCCCAGTCGGGCGAAGGAAATGCAGAGGCCCAGTGGGGCGCGGGTTTAACCGAAATCATCATCATCATCATAGTATATAAATGTTGTTATTTAGATTTAAGAATTGAATACGAAATATTCCCAAATAAAAAGGTGTTAGTTTGAGAAAAAAGCAAGTACTTGTGTGTTTCATGAAGGTCATAGACATTGCTGTCCTTCCTACCACTGTTGTTTTCATCAAGTCATAGGTCCAGAAATGAAGTAAACTGCTAAGAAAGCGTGGAGAACTCTTGATTGGTGAAATGAAATAAATTGCCGACATTAAATAGGTCGCCGATCCAAGGCATCGATGAGCTCTGATTTAATTGCCGTTTTTTTAAATTGTTTGTTATTTTTTGGAAAATATTTTTCATGTTTATATAAAGCATAGTGTTATATACAGCCAGAGACTGTTCAATTCAATACTCCTAATGTTGAAAATAAATAAAACAATTTTCACAAATTGATGGTCGCAACCACTAACTAGACCGCCATAAAAATGCATCGGTTAGCAGCTAGTTTGGTTACCTTTTTTAATTGCAGATGATCGGCGGGCATATAATCACAGCAAGCAGAACGCAAAATATATATTTTTCACTTCATTGCGTAAAAAGCAATATGTGAAAAGCCCGCAGTTTGATGAGGACCAAAAGTACTTGCAAGTACCGGTCGTTAAAAGTGTGCAACGCTTATCAATTTTAACTTCAAATATATTTTGGTAGAAACGTTATTTTTCCAAATGTGATGAATTCACCATATGTTTTGGTCTCGTCTGTCAATTTCAAGTAATAACTCGATTTTTGTGGGAAAAGGTGATCATCTTTAAAAGAAATAATAAGATCTTTTCTGTACAAAAATGGAGTTAGCAATGTAATGTGGTATACGAGTCACGAAGCTAAATTATGTTGCCGATTTTAGTCATTAAGCTTGAAAATGTCCCTAAGTATATCTACATTATTGTTCTAACTTCGTTTGCGTTCCACGCAAATAAGTGCTTGTGAATGCTCGGTGAGCTGCCATGGTCAGAGCCGTGGAAATAAAACACGTCAACCCGTGCCTTTTCTTCCGTATCTCCTGCAATGATTATGGGTCCCAAATAGCGGGAATAAAAACGTTTTGTTCATTACTAGTCGTTACATTTATCGGTCCATGCAATTAAGATATAATGTCATTCTTAATGATTCGGGCATCCACGCATCATTCCACTAATAATTGACTCCAAACGCCTCGTGACAAAGGTTGAAGGTAGAATATTCTAAGCACTCAAACTAACAACGGTATGCATACATAATTACTTGGGCAGCGTCATGGAAAATCAGTTGAAGGTGATGACTTAGAAAACCATTTGTATTATAGGCGTTATGATTCGGCTCGGCTTTTATTTAGTAGCAGTGTTTTTAATGATTTCGACGATTGCAGCGCACATGATTGACAATTGCCAATAACTCTCTCTACCGACTCTGTATGTTATTAAAAGTATGCTTACACTAGCAGTATAAAGGTATGTTTAAACTGACAACTGTCAATTGTTCGTATTCCGAGCGAAATATATGCCTCACTTTGCATTTGCAGCGAAATGCGTTCTTCTTTTGTATTTAGACCAGAAGTAAATTGCAGCTGCTAGTGCGGGTAAAATCCGAATGTAATTGGTAAGAAAAACTTATGAAATAGCTTGATTAATTTACGAAATTCGTGAAAAGTGGGTTAACCCTATTCCCTGCGGGCGGCCAGAATTACGTTAACCTGTCGTGGGGGCAAGATTCCTGCCCCCCCCAGAAGACTCGAGAACACTCGGTCCATTTCGATGGACCGAACACCATTCGGATTCGTCGTGACGAAATCTTTCTTATAGGACCCTCCTAGATTGGTTTTTTTGTTCAAAAATGGGGGGCCAGGTGGCAAAAAATACGATTCATTGGGGGTTTTTTGAAAGGTCATTGTGGCCATGGATTGACCGATTTTTCATGGCAAAAACGTTTTTGAAGCTTCCAATGTCATGCTCTTCAATGGTGTTGAAAAGGGACAAGAACAAAAACGAAAAAATCATAGGTAACTACTACTCAAGCGATAAAAACAATGGGGGATTTATGGATAAAAAACGTATGTGCTATTTCCTTAGTGTTTGGGACGAAGAACATCAAATGTGGGCTTTGTCTGTAATTTGTTTTTAAATGTACATTTGGTGCATAGGCGGATTCAGTAAACAACGTGGGGCACATGTACGAACGCCTCTTTATCAACTTGCTTATTTGAAGTTGGGCCTAAATTGACCGGAGGAATATCGCCTCCCATTTTATTGTACCTGAGTTCGCCTTCTGCCCCAAATGCATTTAGTCAGTTATGTATGATGTATAAAGCTCGACTTGATTCGACGATTTTTTCCACCGCAAAACTACGAAGGAAGTATGCGCCGCACCACCCGCATTCGTTACACCTCCCAAAAATACAGACCCTAGAAGCCGCCTCTGCTGGGCCGATTTTTTCAAAATTTTCAAAGAACACGCGTCATTCATATTTAGGAAAAGTCCGAAAGTTTCAAGACGATAGACGCAATGGTTTAGAAGCGGCGGGCAAAAAACTACCGGGGGGGCAGAATCTGCCCCCCGCAGGGAATAGGGTTAACAACGTTCGATAAATATTGTTGCATCGCTTTCATCCTCCGTAAAATTATTAGGAGTCATTCGAGAAGCCCGTATGGTCCCTTTGAGCGTGCGTGCGGTGAATATGACCTTTTAGCTGTGTGAATCTCGAGGAGAACATCTGTGTGACTGTCTTGTCCTATTTTGCGTGTAAAGTATTTAGTGTGTTTTTAAGCTTGTGTATGTACTTCTATATTCATTTGATTGTATTGTGTGTTGTATATTGTGTGTCTTTTTATTTTGTCTCCTCTTAACCCTGACTCGACACTTGTAAAGCCATTTTAAAATGGGGACTGGGGAGTGTTTTAATTGTTTAATACAATACAAAAACATTGTGTAGCTGCTTACCTGGAGCGTTGCTTTGTTTAGTGAACCGGTCGTAGTCTGTATTCGATTTCTGTTGTGAGGTCACCATGCCAGTCCGTGACCGTTGGAATATGAATATATATATGAAGATGTGTTGCCTTAGTACGACAGAGACTCGTCAATGTATCAGCTTGTCTCTTGATTCGTGTTTATTCCTATCGGCTTATCTTCGGGTCGAAATATATAGTTTTCGATGAATGAATTTACAACTTATACTTGATTTGAACGCCGGAGGGATGACGGAGGGGGACGAATCTGTACAATTAGAAGAAACTGGTGCGCTCTGTCGCAAACAAAACAACTACCACCTACATACAATTCCAGGTTCTTACCGCGGAATCAACCGTGACGAAAACCCTTGATTATTACTTTCCAATTCCTTATATCTCATTTACATCAAAATGCATCCATTTTCTTTCGTGATGTTTAAGCTTGATAATGCAATATTACAATGCGATATTTAGGTACTTGAGTTACTTCCCTTTCTATTTTGCTGTCCTTGCCATACTTCTTAGCAGTAATTTCAATATAAAACAAAATACGTATGTGCAGTCCTGGTCGTCAAGTTTACCTGCCACATGGCTTAAATTATCCTATGCATATTTTTCTTTCCATTTACTGCATGCATGATTATCCTATGCAGCCTTTTCGGCGCGCGCAGCGCTAACCGATAAAAAGCCGACGAGCCGAGACCGTTTGAAGAGCGGTATCATGTTTTTTTTTAAGGGAAAGGGAGTGTGCCTACTCTTTTGAAGATGTCAAATATAGTTTTATTACAGTTAGAAGTAGAGATGCAAGTTTCAGGACCACGGAGCCGGCGCCGGGC
>VOPJ01015881.1:0-38834 GCA_014673585.1 Semibalanus balanoides | reverse complement strand
ATCATTAAACAATTGTGTATTTTGTGTCATGCCGCAAAGCGGCGCGAAATTTTCGAGTTTTCTCTGTGAATGGCTGTATTTTGACTGTTGCAAAAGAAATTTTTACAGCTGTATGTCCGACCGTTTGGGGGGGGGGCAAAACATAGTCTAAGGACCTTTGGTGGGCCATGGCCCCTCCCCCCCCTGAATCCGCCCTTGAGCCCAACTACAAACACAAGTACTACCTACAGCAGTAAGAACCTTTAGTTATAATGGTCCAGGCAGCATTGCTTTCTAAGGAATTGTAGGTAATTTCTTGTTCATGGCGAAGTGTTCTTTTCGCCCTATGCATCGGCTTTGAAATCTGCCAAAAAGTCTCCTCAGTTAGGCTTGTAAAGCCAGTTTTAAAACAGTCGCCAGTAACGGCAGTACCTATGCTGCTACCACAAACCAATGATAGGTACGTTATACGTATTCCGTTCCATTCGTAGTTCCATTCGTATTGTTCTATTTCGACGACCTGTTCCATTGACGTCATTTGAGGCGACTATCAGCACCAAAACACCACATGTCAGTGCCGACCGTTCGCGTGTTGTGCCGTGCTGCAGTGTTCCTCTTTCGACAACTGACACCGCCCCGTGCAGTCTGCGATAACCATCAGTACCACTTCTCACCGCTAGATGCCACTGTGTTTCACAGCGCACTTCCCATCATCGTGTCGCCCGATGGCGCAGTGGATGTTCCTGTACCTGGACACCGACTCGGACGGTCAGCTGACTCAGCGGGAGCTCTACGCCGTGGAAAGGGACGAGCACGAACCCTGCCTGAAGCCCTTCCTCGACAGCTGCGACTTCAACAGGTCAGTGGGGCAGACCTGCCGCCCCAGAGAGGTCAGTATTGCAGATATGCCGTCCCAGGAGGTCAGTAGGACAGAGCTGCCGCCCCAGAGAGGTCAGTAGGGCAGAGCTGCCGCCCCAGAGAGGTCAGTAGGGCAGAGCTGCCGCCCCAGAGAGGTCAGTAGGGCAGCGCTGCCGCCTCAGAGAGGTCAGTAGGACAGAGCTGCCGCCCAGAGAGGTCAGTAGTGCAGAGCTGCTGCCCCAGAGAGGTCAGTGGGGCAAAGCTGCCGCCCCAGAGAGGTCAGTAGGGCAGCGCTGCCGCCTCAGACAGGTCAGTAGGCATTAGCTGCCGCCCTCAGATGAGGGTCAGTTAGGGCAGCGCTGCCGCCTCGAGAGGTCAGTGGGGCAGAGCTGCCGCCCCAGAGAGGTCAGAAGGGCAGAACTGCCGCCCAGAGAGGTCAGAAGGACAGAGCTGCCACCCCAGAGAGGTCAGTAGGGCAGAGCTGCCGCCCCAGAGAGGTCAGTAGGGCAGCGCTGCCGCCCAGAGAGGTCAGTGGGGCAGGAGCTGCCGCCCCAGAGAGGTCAGTAGGGCAGAGCTGTCGCCCCAGAGAGGTCAGTAGGGCAGAGCTGCCGCCCCAGAGAGGTCAGTGGGGCAGAGCTCTTGCCCCAGAGGGGTCAGTACTCAGCCAACAATTAACTTGGGCCCTGATCGGGCACAATGGTTTATCCCATTGTGCCCAATCAGTGCCCAAGTTAATTGTTGGCCGGGTAGGGGGTGGAGGGAGCTTAGAAGAGTGACTTACTCGAGACCTAAAAGGGTCAGCGGGTGGGGAGGGTTGTGACCAACGCTCCAGTGGGCAATTTTACACATACAATTGACACCATTACCAATATCAACTTGTCCAATTTTTGCTCCATTTTGTAGCCCCATGTTTTAATCATCATTAGGTACGTCTATATGTTCTGATGACACCTGTCCGTTTCATATTTGCAATGTCTGGCAAAATACAGCCCTCATCCTCTGCTCTTGTTTTGTCACAGTTGTTTGCTGCACGTTCTGCTGCTGACTGTAGTGTTGTTGTTACTGAGGTCATATTGTTGTAGTTTCTACTGACAATACTGACGGTGTTGTTGTCATTGTTTCAGCGACATTTTCCTGACGACTCGGGAGTGGTGCACGTGCTTCAAGTCGGTGCCATCCCCCTGCCGGGACAGACGCCAAGATGACACCATCCGACCCGGTACGGCGCCACCTGACACACACCTGACACACACCTGACACACACCTGACACACACCTGACACACACCTGACACACACCTGACACACACCTGACTAAAACCTGACACACATCTGACATACACCTGAAACACACCTGACACACACCTGACACACACCTGACACACACCTGTCACACACCTGTCACACACCTGACACACACCTGACACACACCTGACACAAACCTGACACACACTTGACACACACCTGACACACACCTGACACACACCTGACACACACCTGACACACACCTGACACACACCTGACACATACTGACACACACCTGATACACACCTGACACACACTTGATACATATCTGCCACATGCTGACACACATACAAGGCACTTAAAGAAAACGCTTGCCACTTTGGTCGGTTAATTGCAATATCTCTTTTCTGCTTCCATTTAATATATATATATATATCTTTCGACAACGGCTGCTAACCAATATCTATATAAAACAAGATTTACTTAACTTTCTCAGCAGTGAGCAGAGAACTAATATAGTGGACGTATGTGTTTCCGTTGTTTGTTTGCACCATGTCAGTAATACTTGATGAGCCGAACCTGATCAGTCAGTCAACCAGTCTCAACCAGTCTCAGTCAGTCCGACTGCACTGTCACGCTGTACGTTGAACTGACCCACTCTGACCTGATGTGACCTGATGTGTCTGACCTGACCAGGGTTGATCTGACCTGCCCTACCCTGCCCTACCCTGCCCTACCCCTGCCCTGCCCTGACCTGCCCTGACCTGCCCCTCCTGACCTGCCCTGACCTGCCCTGGACCTGCCCTCAGACCTGCCCTGCCCTGACCTGCGCCTGGACCTGGCCCTGCCTGACCTGCCTGGACCTGCCCTGAAACCTGCCCTGACCTGCCCTGACCTTTGCCCTGCCCTGACCTGCCCTGACCTGCCCTGACCTGCCCTGACCCTGCCTTTTGCCCTGACCGTTGCCCTGACCTGCACCTTGTACCTGCCCTGACCTGCCCTGACCTGCCCTGCCCTGACCGGCCCTTGACCGGCCGCTGACCGGCCTGACCGGCCCTGACCGGCCCTGACCGGCCACTGGAGTCCGGCCTCGCTGACCGGCCCTTGACCGGCCCTGACCGGCCCTGACCGGCCCTGACCGGCCCTGACCGCCCTGACCGGCCCTGACCGGCCCTTGACCGGGCCCTGACCGGCCCTGACCGGCCCTTAGACCGGCCCTGACCGGGCCCTGACCGTCCTTGACCGGCCCTGACCGGCCCTGACGGCCGGACCGGCCCTGACCGGCCCTGACCGGCCCCTGACGGCCCTGACCTGGCCCTGACCGGCCCTGACCGCCCTGACCGGCCCTGGACCGGCCTGACCGGCCCTGACGGCCCTGACCGGCCCTGGACCGGCCCTGACCGGCCCTGACCGGCCCTGACCGGCCCTGACCGGCCCTGACGGCCCTGACCGGCCCTTGACCGGCCCTGACCGGCCCTGACCGGCCCTGACCGGCCCTGACCGCCCTACCGGCCCTGACCGGCCCTGACCGGCCCTGACCGCCCTGACCGGCCACTGACCGGCCCTGACCGGCCCTGAACCGGCCCTGACCGGCCGACCGGCCTGACCGGCCCTGACCGGCCCTGACGGCCCCTGGACCGGCCCTGACCGGGCCCTGACCGGCCCTGACCGGCCCTTGACGGCCCTGACCGGCCCGACCGGCCCTGACCGGCCCCTGACCGGGCCCTGACCGGCCTGACCGGCCCTACCGGCCCTGACCGGCCCTGACCGGCCCTGACCGGCCCTGGCCGGCACCTGACCGGCCCTGACCGGCCCTGGACCGGCCCTGACCGGCCCTGACCGGCCCTCTGACCGGCCCTGACCGGGCCCTGACCGGCCCTGACCGGCCCCTTGACCGGCCCTGACCGGCCCTGACCGGCCCTGACCGGCCCTGACCGGCCCTGACCGGCCCTGGACCGGTCCCCTGACGGGCCCTGACCGGCCCTGACCGGCCCTGACCGGCCCTGACCGGCCCGACCGGCCCCTGACCGGCCCTTGACTTGGCCCTGACCTGTGCCCTTGCTCTCTTGCCCTGCCCTTGCCTGCCCTGCGCCTGCCTGTCCCTGCCCTGCCCTGCCCTGCCCTGCCTGCCCTGCCCTGCCCTGCCCCCTGGACCTGGCCTGGCCTGCCCTGACCTGCCCTGACCTGCCCTGACCTGACCTGCCCTGACCTGCCCTGACCTGCCCTGACCTGACCTGTCCTGACCTGCCCTGACCTGCCCTGACCTGCCCTGACCTGCCCTGACCTGCCCTGACCTGCCGGCAGGTGCGTACCTGCCGTCCTGCGACGAGGACGGCTTCTTCCGTCCTACACAATGCCACGGCTCTAAGTGCTGGTGCGCCGACCGATATGGTGTCGAACAGAAGGGTACCCGCGCCCGCCGCGGCAGCACCAAATGTGGTACGTTTGTACCCACGGTACCTACGACGGGGTATGTGGACTGGTTTGTGCTTTGTTATGTAGGACACTACTGGGATGGATAATGGACCAGATAGCTGGATCGCTTTTCATTTTGTTGTTCAAGACAGATACCAGTCAGCAATATGCATATTTGGACGGTCGTCGACGCGTTATAAGTTTGGTTGTAATCAGTAATTGCTGAGCTACTATTGCTTTTTATTCAAGCAAACAAGGCGCATGCGAACGAAGCAAGCAAACAAAAACACTGTATGTACTTGGCACTATGCACAGATGTGTTTGCCATACCTTTCCTAAATACTTTCTGTTATTGTCGTTGTTTTTACTACAAAATTTCACATAACTTCCTTTGCGTTGATTTTTTTTTACAATGCTGTTCAATATTATTTTTCCTATATTTTGATGTGATGCTCCATGAAGCCTGTAGGTAAACTGCCATATTTGCTTGGTACACTCGCAGCAGTTTCACTCGCAGTGCTTTACAGTGTGAGCCACCACAACTGACAGTTCACTTCCTCTCCAACAGATGGCGACACTGCGCGCTATGACGCCGACTTCAACGTGGCCGACGAGGATGACGAAGACAACTACGTCATCGATGGCAGCGGTGGAGGTCCCCTTCTCGAGTTCTAAAGCCGCTCAGCTAGCCTGGTCTCGGGCTGCTACAGCGCCATCTAGGACTGGTGGCGTCATCTAGGACTGGTGGCGCGCTCTATAACTTGTGGCGCGCTCTATGATAGGTGGCGCCGTCTAAGCCCTGCCCTGCGATGCCAGCCGAGTTCGCCTGGCCGTCCGCAGCCGCCGTGCAGCTGAAGAAGGGAGTTTTCTGACGCGGCCAGCCGGGAAAGGACGTTCGTTTGTCTCCGCTCTGTTCAGAGTGGTGCCTGATGTCCGTAAGGGTCAAATGCGGTGCACTCAACATTGCACGCGGACCGTGTCGACTGTCCGTCGCGCGTGGTGTTCCACCCACTCTGCTCCGCCGCTCTGTCTCTGCTCCGCGCTCTCTCCTTTCTATCGCTCTCTCTCCCCTCCTCCGCCCCTCTGCCAGTCCGCCGCCCAGACAGGGAGTCACGTCGCCAACAGCTGGGTTGAACAGCTGTGTTGCCCAAACGTCACTCGCCTCGCATCAGGAGGCCCCGGACTGCCTCATTCCGTCTCCGCCCTCCGGGTAGTCAAACATTACCATCTGACGTACATTCCGTTGTTTGCCGTCCGTCTGTACATTCCGTGTTTTCGGTGTGTTATCTTCCCGTGTCATAAAGCGCTGTTCAGTTAACGTCCTGTCGCTGGCTCAGACTGCCGCTGTCTGTGTGCTGTAGCCAGCATCCGCCCGCCGCGTGTGTGTATGACGTCACATCTAGCCGCTTGTGACGTCATCGGCAGTCGTGTGCCGCCGCGGCATTGGTAGAGTGTTTGGCAACGGAATGGGACAAAACTGGCAACGCGATCGCCGGGAAACTTTGGCGTGCAGGCTGAGAAAGACCATCATTGCAACATAGCCATCGGAACGCAGCCCATTGGAACGCTGCCGTTGAAATGTTGTTATTGGAACGTATCCATTTAAACGTAGCCACTGGGCGAAAGCTTCAGAAGATCTTAGAAAGCCGAGAAAGTTCAACAAAGCATTGGTTACGCCATATGCGTTCTGCAGCCTGTGTTGCACAGCTTCTCGGTGACGTCTCACTGTGCTGCCTGCATTCCACAGTTTCTCGGTGACGGTTGCCAGCAGTTTTTGTCTCCTCTCCGACTTCGCTGTTGGAAGACGGTAGATGTCAGAAGACGGTAGATGCACACAGAGTCAGCTGTTTGGTGTCTACCGCTTCTCAGAGCCGTGGTGTGGCTTGCGTTCCTGTTAACCGCGGGTTGGTAGACCGCTCTACTTAACCGCGGGTCGGTAGATCCGTCTTAACTCCGTGCCATTGAGTAATATACGACTAACTGACTAACTGGACCTGTTTGTGGAAGGGAAGGGTGAGCGGATTGTTCTGCTAGGATAATCATGTTATACTATACCTTTTTGCACTCGCATTTGACCTTTCAGCATGACTGTTTGAACGGCAATTTCAACAATCATCATTCGATAAAACAGATCGGCTGCTGGTGGCGGAATTTAACAGATGGGTAAAACTATTTGAACATTAGTCACTAGATTACTCATTCTGCAAAGCTGTTTGATAATTCAACATGATTTCGACGATGGCCGAACATTTCGTCACTTCGCTATTTTACGAGACGTAAATAGATGAGTGATCAAAATATCTGCTCGTCGGTCTGCATAACTGTAGTATAGCGTATAGCTTAGTTGCGCCGGCCCACTGACTGTGTCGTGGTGCCAGCGGCCGGCCCTCGCCGGCCAACTCTCGCCACCACCGATCGGATCAAATGGCAGAGACGTGCCGTTTGGCCGGTGGTAGGGTGGGGTCGCTAGGCAGTACGGCGGAAACCGAGTCCTGTGTGCAGCGCAGAGTGAGCAAGTTTAACCGTGTCTCGCAGAGGTTTATGCTATGTGACAGGGCGCTTAGTTGCCAGCGGCCTTCTGTGCCAGGACACCTACCACAGGCTGGCCTTTGTTGCCAGCGTGCTTTGTCCAGTGATCCTACGACAGGCTGGCCTTGTGCCCAGCGGCTATTGCTGCCAGAAAAACCGATCAACCAGAATTTTTTTAATCCATACCGCTTGTTTAATTACGTTAAATACACGCAAGACAGCTACATAATTTTGCGACTTAGGATGAGATAACGTTAACGTAATCAAAAGCGTCATGGAGGGACGTCCACCAGGCCATTTTGCCGCCACGGCAACACTGCAAACCAAAATCAAAAAAGATTCCCCCGTCTGCCTGGTTATGAAACTTTTCAAGTTGTACCCAGCGATTCGCGCTGACGTCTCACATGGACAGGCCAGCGACAGCACAGCGCTGCTGCCTGCACTGCCTAGGACAGAGAGGTCTGGCGCGCTACCGCCTGGCGGAACAGCTAATGGTGTACTGACTACGGCGGAGCACGAAGACGTGCCACAATCAGGTGAAACCGAGACTGGACCAGTCACCGGAGAGGAGCTACCAACACAGCGTTGGCTGAGGACCGAGCGGTAGAGCGTCAGCGCCTGCTGGGAGGTGTCGGCACCTCAGCGAAAAGGATCCTGGAGCGGCTAGGACCAGCGAGTTATCTCCTAAATGATGAAACTCGGATCCATACCGATCGTCTCATTAGAAGCACCGGGGGAAGCGACATGGAGGCTGACCAGCGGCAGGCGCAGCTGAACCGACCGGTTCAGACGGAGAGGGCGCAGGAGATATCTGGTGACGACCAGAAAGAGCTGCTGCAACATCAGAAGCTGGCGGGCAGGCCGGTGCAGCTGGGAGCACAGGCGGAGACGGCCGCCGGTGATCAGTCTGTGCAGCTGGGCTCAGGAACCAGATCGGGGCGAGTGGTTCGTGCCCCAGTGCGATTCGGGGTTGAGGACTAAAAGTTTGTGTTGTTCATTGCTTAGTGCTAGTGTAACCGTTAACTTTGTGTAGGGGGGAGAATGTAAGTATAAGTGTATAGGCTTAGTTGCGCCCGGCCCACTGACTGTGTCGGGTGCCGGCGGGCCGGCCCCCGCCGGCCGCAGTCGCGATCCACGCACCGCGATCAGATGACATGGACTGTGCCCTCTGGCCGGTGGTAGGGTGGGGTCGCTAGAGTGACGGCGGAGGCCGGGGGTCTTTGTGTGGAGCGCGGAGCGAGCGGTCGCTGTTACCGTGAGCTGCCGCCGTGGCTTTGTGCCGGTGCTATGTGCTTCTTCCTTAGCTTGCTCCGGATTAATAATAAACCGGTTAAAGTAACTTTCTCTTCCTGGCCAAATTGCCAGAAGATAAGTCCCCCCACTCGGAAAATGGCTTTAGGCCGCTCGCGAGGAAAAAAAAAAAAAAAAAAAAAAAAAAACAGGGCCTTGGTGGCCAGCGGCTTTGTGCCAGTGACCGACCTACCGACAGGCTGGGCCTTTGTGCCAGCGGCTTTGTGCCAGTGACCGACCTAACGACAGGCTGGCCTTTGTGCCAGCGGCTTTGTGCCAGTGATCTACCGACAGGCTGGGCCTTGTGCCAGCGGCTTTGTGCCAGTGACATTCTGACAGGCTGGGCCCTTGTGCCAGCCGGCCTTTTGTGCCAGAAAACCGATCAACAAATTTGTTGTAATCCAGTACCGCTTGTTTTGTAAATACGTTAAATACACGCAAGACACTACAGTGACCTTGGCTGATGGACCGGGTGCTGGGTTGGTGACCTTGACTGATGTACCGGGTGCTGGTTGGTGACCTTGGGCTGTGGACACGGGTGCTGGGTTGGTGACCTTGACTGATGGACCGGGTGCTGGGTTGGTGACCTTGGCTGATGGACCGGTGCTGGGTTGGTGGACCTTGACTAATGCACCGGGTGCTGGGTTGGTGACTGTGATGATGGACCGGGTGCTTGGGTTGGTGACTTTGACTGATGGACCGGGTGCTGGGTTGGTGACCTTTGACTGATGGAACCGGGTGCTGGTTGGTGACCTTGAAACAGATGTTAAACCGGGTGCTGGGTTGGTGACCTTGGCTGATGGACCGGGTGCTGGGTTGGTGACCTTGACTGGTGGACCGGAACACTATTGTGAGAGCAGAGCGTGACCAGCAGAAGGCCAGCACTTTCTCAGTCGCCCCGAGACTGCTGAGCCCGCTACGGCCAGTCAATGTAGCCGGCCGGTGACTCATATTCGTGTTGTGAAACATGCTGGCGTAGGTGGTACCAGTGGCGGATTCAGACAATCTTCAAGGAGAGGCCATCAAATGCAGTGGTGCCCCTACCTATACCAAATCTGAAAATTCGACGGATTTGGTCCATTATATTTTGATGGTGTCCTTATTTCATTTGTTTTCAAAATGATCGCTTTATGGAATTGCAATATCAGTCGCACTCTTTGTATCATTTTAAGTGCCGCGAATGTGCTTAAATATATAATGCGTACAGTCAAGGGCGGCCCCTGACGGCTGATGAGGACGGGGGGGGGGGCAACTTGACCAAAAGGGTAGTCGAGACTCGAGGTTCGTGAACAAGGGGTAGCCGTTTTTTACTAGTAGTAAATATTATGCATGCGTATGCGATAACATGCGACAACATATTGCTTTGTGTCTCGTGTGGACTTCAAAAATGTTCTTGAACTAATAAATCGGTAGGATTTGGGAAAGAAGGGGCCTGAAGAAAATGCGACACAAAAGCAACCTTTCAACTGAACTACCAATTGTATCTACGCAAAACAGACACCTATACAATAATTTGGATTGCACCGTGAAGCGGCGGCAAAATTAGAGGTTTTAACCCTATTCCTGGAGGGATGACAAGTATACGAATCTGTCGGGGGGGCTTATTCGGCCCCTTCATATCTCGGCTGTCATAAGAGCTAGAAACATGAAACTTGGTATGTGGTTAGGATCGACAATTAACTCTATTTTGTCAAGTTTTGGTGACCTTGGGTTACTATCTTCAAGGTCAAATGACGTCATCAAAAATCAAATTTGTCAAAACATGACATTTTCAGCAAACCTTGCCATTATCTCGGAAACTATGGCAGCTAGGAGGAATCCGAAAAAGTACTGTAAAGCTGTTTTGATTGTCTTTCGCTAATATGGCATCAGAATTGATCTCAGGTCAATGGTTTGGGCTGTAGAGGTCAACAAATGTTAATAAGCCTGTTTTTTAACAAAAGTTTGTTCGTTAATAAATAACTTTTTATCTTAAACATATAGAGCACTTATTTGTATACCATCGTGTTTTTCTCGTCATTGCGGTTCGAATCATACAACGTTTGTCAAATCGAAAATTTGACCCCGGGTCAAGGTCAAGGTCAAGGTCAAGGTGACATAAGTCGGTCAAACTGCATATCAAAAGATGGCGTATGACGAGCAACGTTTTTGAGACCATTTTAAGCGAAGTATTCTATGTTTCTTCTGTCACGAGTTATTGATATAAAGTTGTTCATGACCTTGAATGACCTTTCAAAAAGGTCACGTGACTAAAAAAGTTTATTCCTCTTCATCAGGAAAAGGGCCTAAAATTAATGATACTGAAATAATTTGGATTGAATACAATGTGTCAAACCCTTGTTTTTATTTTTAATCATATATTTAATATTGGAAGGTTAGCATATTTGACCTGACATCAGGTCATCAATATTTAGATATCATACTGAAACTTTCAAAACATGTAAATTGGCTGTTTTCTCTAAGATATTAATCCAGTTTTTTGAAAAAATTCAATTGAAAATAAAAAAACTTGTATCATTTTGTGAAAAAAAAGTTTCAAAATTTTCTGAATATCAATCAAATTCAAAATTGTGAAATTTCGAAATTGCCATCTGAAAAACGATCAAATTCTCTACCGATGTTTGTTTTTCGTAATACTTCCCTTCCACCACACAACCATCTTCCACGAGTGCTTAAAGGGAATGTTTCACTTCTTCTGAAAGTTGTCTAATGTATCGGCGGCCGCTTGTGGTGCATACCAGCGCACTGCAGGGGGGTTGATTTCCTCCCCCCTCAGGTTTTTCTGGAGTAGGGAAAAAAGCGGCGCGCAGCGCCGCCAAATTTTCGTACACCTTGTTTTGGGCATTCAATTACCCACACTTTGGAAAAGTTTTTGACTTCAGGTATCTCAGGTCAGGTCACAAGTCCATGTCAAAGTTTGACCTCACCTTCAATAAATGTTTTGCGTTCGTGCCAAAAGCCACAGTATTTTTCGAAAGTTTTGATAACTTGCAGGATTTTCAATAAAGCCATAACAAGTACCTACAAATTCGTTATCGTCGGATTTTTCGTATCGGTGATCCAAAAGGTCGGTCAATTTCCTGAACCTCCCCATTATAAGTGAATGGGAAAAATAAACAAATGCTTCCCTTTCAAGTAAACATTCATTGGGATCAGGCTTAATTCTTTCAAAGAATTATGCTATTTTAAGCTCGTTCTGAATGATCAAGGGCGCAATTGATGCTTCCAGGATTTCTACAAGGTATCTGAGGTCATCTGAGGTCATCGCAATGATTTGCTAATAACTCTTGATAGAAAAGAGATAGAGACCGATTAGTTGAACACTAATGGTGTTTGTCTCGCTAGCTGCGATTGCCCATATGCCAACATGACCTACCTGGGTCACCAAATGACCTTCACCTGAGGTCAAATTTTGAAATTGGACTCTTACCAGGTCACCTGTGTATATGTTTCAAAGGCGCATCAAATGAGACAAATCACGAAATGGCGTCAAAAATGATTTCCCTAATCTTTTCTTAGGTGACATTCTATTCCACGAAAAACGTTTTGGCTAAAAAACAGTTTTTTGACCTTTCAATGACTCTGGAGCCTGAACTATTGATCTGAAGATCAAAATTTTTGAAGACCTTATTTGCCGACTGCAAAATTTCATAGCTATCGATTGTCTCTCTAATTGTTTGCTCCCTAGCTATCATAGTTTTCGAGATAATCGGGGGTTTCGTGGAAAAGAGTCCTAAAAAAGAGTCCTCTAAAAAACCGGAAAAAATCTGACCTTTGGTGACCACTGGTGACCTCAATTGTGACCTGATCCAAAGAAAAGACTGAAATACTTTCGATAGAAGCGGCCCTAGAGATATTAATGCCGTTTTTCCGCTTGTCGCAACGTTGCGTAGTTTTGGAGATCTCACGGGGGGGGCGGAAATCACCCCCCTGCAGTTCGTGTTCGGCGCGACCCCCTCAGTGCGCGGTTAAGTAATTGCTGCCGAACACGATTCTGACATGTTGTTTTCACAAACCAGTGCTCATTTTCCATGAAACTAAGATTTAGTAATTTGGGCTGATGAACGTCATATTAAGGAATTTTTGGGAATAGAGAAAACTTCACGCTGCAATATATTAATGACTTAGTGTATGGCTAATGTTAGCCAAATGTAAACCGTCTAACTTTCCATCAAGCATTTGGATAAAGAGAGATGACGACATCGGCTTTAAAGAGGCTACCCTAATACAGCTAGGCGCCTTATTTTTTGCAGATGTCAAAACCAAACTCAAATTTACTTTCAATTAGACCTCTGTGGGTGTTTTAGCTTCTACACTACTTAATTTCAATGGAAATCCAACAACTTGGCTATCTCAACTCAAAACTAATGTAAATGTGAAACATTCCCTTTAACCATGCACAGATTGTGTGTCAAAACGGCCGAACACGCCCCCCTAAAACTGTCTTGGACCCCCTCCTAATAATTTAATTTGGGAAAAAAGTATACAATTCGATGCGCAATGAAATGAGAGGAAAAGTCAGCAAGTTTTAATAATTTGAGTTGAGTTATGAATGAACTGTACGCAAAAAACCTCAAGGGGGACCGATTCGTCCCCCCCCCCCGACAGTAATAGGGTTAAGCTGGTTGGAGAACTAGTTTTTCCTATTGAAATCAGAATGCAGGGTCAAAACGAGGACGTATGTCTGGACAAAAAGTGGTGTCAATAGACATGTTACCCTCCCCCATTTAAGGCCAAAGGTGTGGCCATGGACCCCATGCTTCCCTGCGGCCGCCAGTGTGTACAGTCTATATTAGACCCTTTTGTACGGGAAAAAAACACTGATTGATTGGTGCCGCCGTAGCGGCGCAGCATTTTTTTTCTGGATAACTATATTTATCAGCCCAAGGGCAGCAATACAGCCACTCAGTCAGATTCTCCTACCGCAAAGATAGAAAGAATTTCGCTACAGTGGCGCAAAATATGTGATATTTTTCATCACCGATTTCTAACAGCTTGGTTGCAGCTGCTCACCAGTTTTAAATACGTTTCATATATTTCCAGCCATTTCCAACTATTTCATATATTTTCCACGTTATAAATAAGCTCAAACGATGGGCAACATGGGTTCGTTCGCGAACATAAACAATAGTTGATAAACATCGCGACATCGATGATTTATCTAGACGCACGTATGCAATATGCATTTTTTATATTAATTTTGCACTATTTCGCATACAATATGTCAGTTCTTAGCAATTTGCTGCGGACACCAAAGCACTGGTGCCCTGCCACCCTCCTCCTGGATTCAAGGGGACACGGTGTCCTAAGTGCCCACCCCCTCCCCCACCACCACCCGTTCTGTCCCACCGCCTATGGAAGCGGCTCCAGACTCCTGAGGTTGCCGACAGGTGCCCCCCTCAAGCCCCCTCTGCACCAGGGGGACAGGGGACGTGTCCCCCCAACATATTCGGATTTTACATTAGGCCTATGGGCGTTGCATGGAAAGAAGACTCCACTTCAGCAGTCTCCCCGCCCCCCCCCCCCCCCACCCCCCAACTTTTCAGGAGGTGGCGTCGCCCTTGCCCTCAGGCTAACAGCAGGTCTCTCCCAGGTCAGAGAGGGCCCCCTCAGCCAGTCAGAGTGTCCCCTCAGGCGGCTAAAGAATGCCCCTCAGGCGCCTTGAGTACCCCTCAGGTGGCTAGAGTGCCCCCTCAGGCGGCTAGAGTGGCCCCTCAGGCGGCTAGAGTGTCCCCCTCAGGCGGCAAGAGGGTTCCTCAGGTGGCCAGAGTACCCGCTCAGACGGTCAGAGTGCCCCCGCAGGCGGCCAGAGTGCCTCCAAAGGCAGTCAGAGTTCCCCTCGGGCGGCCAGAGTGCCCCTCAGGCGTCCAGAGTACCCCGTCAAGCGGCCAGAGTGCCCCTCAGGCGGCTTGAGTGCCCCTGAGGCAGCCAGTGTGCCCCCTAAAGTTCGAGGTCTAAGGGGGAGGGGCATGACCCCCCTGCCCCCCTCTGGATCTGCCACTGGCTGGTACTTCTATACAAAAGTTGTTGGGGCCAAATGTACCCATTTAACGTAAAAATGACTTCAAACCTGACTAATTTGTAAGGGAAACAAATAGTAGGTTCCACAATGTCACATAAGTCTCACATTAAAGAGAATCGCCCACTTTGCATATGGTAAAAACTCTATGGTATAAACTAGCCATCTAGTTAAAAGGAAATAGTTCTCTTTACATGGAGCTTTGAATTGAGATAGTACAATTGTAGCCTAGATATATGAATTATATGGTTCACGGTTCGTTTATTCTACAAATTTACTTCAACGGCTTAAGAACAGATTTTTGAACGACCTGTCACAGTTTATATTAGATGGCTGGTACATACCTACCAGATTAGCTTATAACAGACCAAGATGGAATGTTCCATACCAGATGGTTGGTTTATACCAGAAAGGTTTTTACCAGATCCAAAGAGAATAGTCCACCTTGAAAGTCGTCTTGAATTTCAACCATACTGTGCATCATGAGCTCAAAACTACGAATATTTATTTTGTTTGCACATCTGATGGATATATGTGGAGAACGAAGCAAGTTTCTCTTAGAATTTCATGAGAAACCGTACGATAGCAGCTGGCGTTCTGGTTCCGCCTAGCTCCGCCAGAAGCCAAGTGAAGTCTCGACAAGGGGCCGCCGCGCAGCCCGGGCCGGCGGGGGGGGGGGGGGGGGGGGCTAAGCGGATATTAACTAGGCGTCGTGATCAGATACTACGTGCCAGGTAGTGTCCTACCTCCGGTGACCGCCAGGTGGAGGTATAGGGACCTTCTATCGAAGAGGTTTCGGAGAATGAAACTTTGTCTTCTAAAAGGGGTAAGCTAATCATGTGTCGAAATTACCTAACGTTGCGAGTTAATTCTACAGCCAAAACACATTTTCGATCTGCTCTACAAATATACTATATCAGTTCAAAAACTAATGTTGAAGGTGAACTGTTCCCCTGTCACAGAATAAGAAACTTCATGCAATTGGATGCAGTCACCGACAAACTGTCACTTTCATAGTTAACATTTCGACCTTGGTGGAAGATTAAAACGCTGGCCTATTGAACCACAGCAACGTGATACATGAAATGGCTTCCAGCAGCAGCTAATATTCCGCTAACTCACGCTAAATAGCGACCTCCGAGGAGTTCCTCCCTCCCAGACCTCCGAGGCCGGCCAGCAGTTCCACCACGCGACCTCCGAGGCCGGCCAGCAGTTCCACCTGCTCAAATCTCCAACGCAGAGGCGGATCGTGACAACTTGGCGTTAATCCTCCGGATCCAGGTCTGCTAATATCTCCCATCTAGAGGTGGATTACGGTAACTTGGCGTTAATCCTCCGGCTGACCATGACCAGCGGAGATCACAGTTGGCCCGCAGCTTCTGACTGCCGCTCGGCTCTGTACTGCTGCCGGCCGACAGCCTGCACAGCCTGCACAGACCAACACCTTGACCTGCCAGCTGCAGACGACTGCGGTGTGCCTGTCACCGAGCTGCGGAGACGCTGCTGCTGCCTGCTGACTGCTGCCGGAGCTAATCCCCTGCTGACTGCAGCCAGAGCTAATCCCTGCACTCAGAATCCCTCCTCCGCCCGTCCCCTGCTCCCCTGCTCCATCTCTCCCATCCATCCCCGTCACTCTAACGGCCGTCCCCCTGCCGGCCACAGCCAAGGCCGGCGCTCATCTCTCTCCTCCCCAATTCGTCCTCTCCGCAGATCAACACAGGTGCAGTGTGCACCTGTGGTGCACAGTGCAGGCCGGCGGGGGGCAGACACGGGAGTTGCTCTATTACCCTGCGGCAACCGGTAGCTCTGGTCGGCGGGAATTCTGAGGTGAATTGCATTGTCAGGATCCGGCCGATTGGTGTTAGACAAAAATACCATGAAAGAACACATGAACCTGAAATGATTTTTGATATACATATATTAAATATATATATATATATATATATTGTATTTGTGTATGTATTTTTGTTAAATGTAATCCTAACCATTAAATCCATTAAATGGATGGATTTCCGACGTCAGAACCAAAGCTAAGTAGAGCTCATATTTGCATATTTGTAGATACGTGAAAGCGAAAAGTGCTGAGACAGCGTGACCTAGTGTTAAAATAAATAATAATGGGTGACGTCTGTTGACACTCGGAAACAGCAGGTAACCGGCGGTCAAACCGGCTCCATGTTACAAGCCGGTGTGTTCTGTGTAGCCCTTCCCACACCACTGTCACATCTGAATGTGTCCGGCTACCCTCCACAAAACCGGATCTCAGCTTCCACCTCTGCTTGCACTCGGCAGACAGAACTATGTCACGGTCGGCCCGATCTTATCTCCCCGCTGGATGACCAGGCCTGCACCTTTGATGCTAAACTGCAATTGCAGGGTCGCAGACAATACTGTTCAATACTGCTGACAATACTGTTCTTCGTTATTATCCAGTCTGAGCCATGTCCGCTTTAGTGATGGGCACGGATTAACGTCAGCGATGTCCGCTTTAGTGATGGGCACGGATTAACGTCAAAAGCCAACCGAGTCCAAATATAGTGTCCAACTCGATGATGCATCCATCCGCAGTAGAAACTCGAGCTCAGTGCTGCTGTTCCCTCTGTCATACATACGTGGCTGGGAACCTACGAACAGGGACGTAACTTCTCGTTATTTTTTTATTTTTATTTTTTTTGCGGGAGGTGGCTGAGCTGGAAAATATCGCTTAAAGTGCCATCACAATCAACAAAATACAAATTTATTCCTATATTTGACTCACTTCCTCGTCAAGGATGGGGAGGGGCTGAAGCCCCAGTTAGGGGGGGCCCCCCAACTGAACAGGATCCTTCATCCCTGTTTATGAATGACTGACACACAGCACACACAAAGCATATGCCGTGTAGTAGCAGCATTGTACCTTGAGCACAAGACGTATTGTAAATCATGACCGGATGTAAACAAGAACTGTAATAACAGTAGACTGCAAACAGGGCTTCTAGTGATCTTATCCATCTTTAACTACCATATATAACTACCTTCTAGTGATCTTTTATCTTTAACTACCATATCACGGTTGTATAGGTACACAGGGTCTCTAGTGCCCTGGATGCCCTGGATGTCCAAGTTCATAACACGCATTCACAGCCAGCACACCGAAACGAAAAAGAACAGGTTTAGGTTTACCAAATATAAATGCGACGTCTGTTTTTATCGAATAGGTATGGTACCTCTTACCAAGCTGCGTAGTGAAGATTAGTTCATATCATAACGATACTTTAAAGCATTGTAATGATTACTTATCATCCAACAGCATAAATAACAAAGGATGCATGCAAATCATACGGCCTTCTGACATGGTATTCGTTGATACTATTTTCCCTTCCTGACAAAACTGGGACACGCAACTTCATCATGATATAAAGCACGGAACTGCTGTGGTGAACCATTGTCAAACACGTGCTATGCACCGCAGAACAAGACCATTAAACACGACACCTTGTGCCTTTCAGTCGCTGTAGTCACTGTGCACTGAGGCCGGCCTGTATTTCAGTGCAGTACAACGTGCGGAACTTACATTGTTTCCAAGTTCACAACTCCAGTGACACATCGCCTAACATCGTATATACCTTACATCAGACGATTGTGGACAGCTGGTGCAGCAGAGCCATGTGATTTCTGAGAGCTCTTCCGATGCTTTGACCAGACATGTGCCTGGATCCGGGATCCAGCGGTTCTCTGGATCTCTGTGACCTGTGTCCAGGGATCCACATGAGACACATATCCAGGTACACAATAAGTCGAGGGATCCACAAAGATCCCAGTTCCTGATATAACTTATGCCTAGGAATCCCTGGGATCCCAGATCCAACTCCGGAATCCAGGCACACTGAATTGATAGGTTTCAAGGCTAAGGTAGGCCCTTCCGGCCAAAAACAGGGTCTCAAGCCCTGATTAGTCGTGACGTCAGGTGATCACAGGTTTTGGTAGCCGGCATGGCCAGCGTGTTAAATCTCATTGGTATCACCCCCTCTAACTCGAAAACTGAAAAGGCCAGCGAGACGCAGAACACAGCGTTCGTAATTTCTCGACAAGGCCATTCGAAGTCAATCGGACATTTTTTAGCTCAGGTCAGTATTGAGGTCACCAGAGGTCATCAAAGTTACGTTTCATGAAAAATATACAAATGCTTCCTTTTCAGAGAACATGCTTTGGATCCAGCCAATTATTTAAGAATCATGTTATTTTAGCTCATTTGTAATGAACTAGGTGGAATTATTGCTCAGTGACTTATGCAAGGTCGGCTGAGGTCATCTCAGGTCACCAGCACCTTTTTGTCAATATCTATTGAAATAATAAAGATATAGACAAGCAACTGACACCATTGTGTTTGTATCGTCGAGTCACGTCGCCCCATATGCAGCATGGACTACCTGGGTCACCAAATTACCTTGACCTGAGGTCAAATTTTGAAGTTGACCTAACCAGGTCACTATTAATATGTTACTTCAAAGGGCCTTTACGAGAAAAACACAATGGTGTTGAAATTACTGCTATATTCTAACCAATTAAAAGTTATTAATGAGAGAGAGGTTGTTGAAAAAAAATAATCATCCTACATTTGGTGACTTCTGGGGCCTAAACCCATGAACTGATCTTTAAATATGTGAATAAAAGTCTATTGAATTTTCATGAGCTTTCGATTTTTGTTTTGCTTCTATCCTCATATTATCAGAGATTTGAGAGTTTTCTAGACGAGCCCTTTACTTTTAAAAATGATTTTTGATGACCTCTGGTGACCTCAATGTTGACCTGAGCCAAATAAGGCCCAGTAACTTTGAATGATCCCCTAGAGAGCTTTCGAACTCTGTTTTCCGCGTCGTCTTGCTAGCATTTTTAGCTTTTGAGTTAGAAGGGGGTTGATACCATGGATGAGAAATACCATTCATGGTGATACCAATGCGATTTAACACGCTGGCCATGCCGACTACCAGAACCTGTGATCACCTGACGTCACATGACGTCACGTGACGTCATAACCAATCAGAGGCTGGTATTTGCTGGACCCTTGTTGGTAATGCTGAAGGTGCCGGAGTGAGCCCCTGGGTCTTCTTGCTAATTGCATCATGTTGTACAATTAATTACAGTATCTATGTTTGCTAATAAGTACAACTTACAAGGTAATTTGCAGGTACACATTATCTTCATAGTACAGACGCAAAATAGAGACCACAGATGATGATGTCAATCCCTGCATCATGTGTTTCAAGGTCTAAGGCTCGTTTTTAATTATAGATCCATTTAGATCCAAGATCTCGAAGCATTTTACGCCGAGGGATCCAAAAGTATCCCAGATCCTTATGCATTTAATGCTGAGGGATCCACTGGGATCCAAGATCCTCATTCATTTTATACTAAGGGATTCACTGGGATCCCAGATCCAACTTGGGGATCCAGGCACAAGTCTGGCCTTGACACACTCCTACATTGTCAAGGGACTTGCATGTTACAAGCGATATCAGTTTGCCATTCAATTAGTCCCCTCTATGCTGACAATGCGGAGACCCAAAACCATGTATCTGAGGTATGAGCCCTTTTAGTGACGAGACGAGCATCCCTGTACGCGCCCCTGCCCACGCCTACCCCAATCATCTCATCTCGGGATATGTGGGGACCACATCAGTCTCCAATCAGCCGGCTCCCCACACACCGGAAGCGAGGTCTTTCCGGTGCGCGCCGCTACCGGAAGAGAGCTAGAACCACACACAGACACGCCCGCAGGAGAGTCCTCACACACAGACACGGCCACAGGAGAGTCCTCACACACACACACGGCCACAGGAGAGTCCACACACAGACACGCCCGCAGGAGAGTCCTCACACACACACACGGCCACAGGAGAGTCCACACACAGACACGCCCGCAGGAGAGTCCACACACAGACACGCCCGCAGGAGAGTGCGTTACGCCGGGTACGCGGCATAGAGGAGCGTCACTGCAGAGAAGATAGTGACGGGGCGACAACAGCAGAAATAGTGAAGGAGCGACAACAATTCAGGTGGCAGATCAGACCACAAAAACAAAAAAGTATTTTGGAATAAACGGCGTCCGAATATTTGACGAACGCGTACAGTCCTAGGGTAGATGTTCTGGTCCACTTCATCACCTCAACCGATGACGTTGTTCCCGTTTAATAAATCCTTCGTGAAAACGGCTACTAGCATATTTCAAGTGCCACATTCAAATAAATTTCCTCCATTTCCCTGGGTGTGTTTTGTTTTTTCGTCTGAACGGAAGCTAGCGTAGAAAGTATTCTTAGAAACCCTTTTGGTCAAGCCGCACCCGTTTTAGCTCAATGTTCAACTTTGTCCTATCGGTGCTGTTTGTCGGTGCTACAAATGCAAGTGAAATATATTTTAAACTATTTTTTGCCCTCGCCCTGATACCGGGGGATAAGGGCTATAGTATTGCATTGGAATTCCACTGCGTGCAGCACCGACAGACAGAGGCAGAAACAGCGGACGGAACTTTTGCACGGACATAACTTTTACCCTAGACTGTAATACAGGAAGGCAGTAAACGAAACAACATGTGGTGATTACCTATATGGAGAAAAATGAGCAGCAACAGTTATGTGGACAGATGTGGTCCCAGCTGGCCTGCTGCCACCCGAAGGCCGCTTTCTGTGTTCGGGCCCTGCGGGTGGCCCGAGTCACGTGTTGACCGGACTCCGGCAATAGCGTGCGCGCGTCGTGTGCCCTCGGGCGGGGTCGTGACCTGTCCGGCCCGGTGTGGGGGTGGGTTCCGGTGTTGCGGGCAGAGTTCCGGTAACGTGCGGCGCGAGCGGTAGGCTCTCGGAGCTGTACCCCTGAGTACGAGTGAGGTGTGGTGCAAGATCATGCTGCTCCATTGACCGTGCATGCTGCAAATAAAGTGCAACCCATGAAGCTGCATTTGTACCGGCTCTACAAGTACACAATGATTAGGGATAGCGTGGAAAATGAAATACAAAAGCGTAGGCTTATAGTAGGTAACACTATACAGGGATGGACGGTTAGTAGTAAAACAAATGTAAACATAAATATATGCGATCGTTTGTGCAAAACGAAAGCGTTAAAGCACGGGCTCCGCTGCGCCCTTGAAATTTGGGGACGGAATCGTGGGAAGACGAATGGTCACCGTCAGCGAAAAGTTGTTGAGACCGGGGAGCATCAGCGAAAGCTGTCGAACAAAGTAGAGGTGACAAATTATAAGTAGGTATGTACAATGGAACATTTATTTCTAGTTGTTTGTCAAGAAAAATGTGGGGGCTAACCACAAGCGGAACTTTATGAAGTCGCTCCGGGGAGGGGGGAACTACGCCTTAATGTTAATTTGATAAATTTTAACTCAGTTCTTAACAGGCAACGCCATAGGGCCTAATTTTAAATTTGAAATTATTGGGGTGGGGGGGGGGGGGCTCGGGCCCTCCTCAAGAGATATAAAGTTACACCCCTGGGGGTACCCCCACCCCCAGCCCCAGATCAAGAATTGAGGACACCTCCCCCAGTGGTGAAGCCCCTGCGCTTAAGTGTGTGATGGTGGTGGTCTGTGGAGAATATATACATGCATTGGTATGTATGAGCATCGCTAGGAGCATCGCTAGTATAAATAGTAGTGCGGGTAGTGGCTGCAGCTGGTAAGCGCGCTGCTCGTCTAACGCTGGGGCTGCTTATCATGTGTAATGCGCCGCAGTCAGTGAACATGGTACTCATCTAACACTGAGGCTGCTTATCATGTGTAATGCGCTGCAGTCAGTGAACATGGTACTCGTCTAACACTGAGGCTGCTTATCATCGTGTAATGCCGCTCAGTCAGTGACATGGTACTCGTCTAACACTGAGGGTGCTTATCATGTTTAATGCGCTGCAGTCAGTGAACATTGGTACTCGTCGAACACTGAGGCTGCTTGATCATGTTGTAATGCGCTGCAAGTCAGTGAACATGGTACTCGTCTAACACTGAGCTGCTTATCTGTGTAATGCGTGCAGTCAGTGAACATGGTTACTCGTCTAACACTGAGGCGCTTATCAATGTGTTTAATGCGCTGTAGTCACGTGAACATTGGTACTCGTCTAACACTGAGGCTGCTTAATCATGTGTAATGCGCTGCGTCAGTGACATGGTACTCGTCTAACACTGGTGTCTGCTATCATGTTGTAATGCGCTGCATCACGTGAAATGGACTTGTCTAACACTGGCGTCCTGCTTATCATGTGTAATTGCGCATGCAGGTCAGTGAAATGGTACTCGTCTAACACTGGGGCTGCTTATCATGTGTAATGCGCCGCAGTCAGTGAACATGGTACTCGTCTAACACTGAGGCTGCTTATCATGTGTAATGCGCTGCAGTCAGTGAACACGGTACTCGTCTAACACTGGGGCTGCTTATCATGCGTAATGCGCTGCAGTTGAGTGCGACCGCTGCCACCGACCGCAGGCCATCCCAGCCAGGAGAAAATAGCGAGCGCCGAAGCTACCCGAACCCGGGCTGCCAGTACCGGGATAGGTCAGAAGTCCAGCGCCCTCCCACTGAGCTACAGGGGCGGACAAGCCGCAAATTACTATTTGCCAATGTGAATTTATTGATGATATACTTTTGACAGACTCTCAGTAAAGTTAATTGCACCCCGTGCGAGCGCCTTAATTAAGTTACACAGAACAAAACAAGCTCTGAATAAGATATTTGACGAGAAACCGATCTTTTCAAAACCAAGTATCACTGGGGCTTTCAATCCTAGTCAGCGCCGTGCGTTTAGCGGTCCCTCGGCTCCTGATGTCTTCCGACGATAGCGGGAAAACGGTAACGCACTGCGACGTCATATTTGGCACAGGTATTCCGGCATCAATTATCCACATTGTGTTAAAGCGGGGTCGGCACCTTTTTCGGGCGCGGCCGGATGAGAAGATATGGAAGCAGTCGGCGGCCGTGGCACAAAATCGATACAATTGACGGCGAATGAATGTGTACATTTGAAATATACAGCGTAATTAATGCATTTCAAAAGGCTGTCTTAACAGCTGAGATTTTTGCCGTTAGTTCACCATGGTGGAATATGTATACCTTCTTAGACAGACTGCGCCAGCAGGCATAATCTATCTAAAAAAATGAAAGCACGTCTCAACTTCATTAAGCGCGACCAGGTGCCCCAAAAATATTTGACTTCCGAGGATTAAATTTGTGCCAGCAGGCACAAAGTGAGAATGAAAACATCAGAATGCACGCTACTTTGGTTAAACTTTTTCAATTTTCTGAGGCACCGCGGGCCGGAATACAATGTAAGTTGCGATACCAGCCGGCGGCCGGAAGTCAGCGTCGCGGGCCGGATCGTGCCCGCGGGCGGTAGGTTGCCCGACCCTGTGTTAAAGTCTTAACTTAGAGTGATCTCGAGTCAGGTCACCAGGTCATTCTTTCATTGCGACCGTATCAAGGTTACGGGGCGAATATTTATCGGGTATTACGAACGTATATATGCATGAGCCTTCCTGGATGGCCATTCCAATGATGGCGCATGATCTGACTGAGGCACCTGGTCTGAAGCGGCGCGTCTAGTCTGAAGGCAGCTTACGCCAGACAACGTTGTTCACATTTCAGAATACAATATGAGGAGGAGGCCGAGTACTACGAATGTTAAGCGTTGCTGTATAGCGGCAGGCAGGCGCATTACAGCGCAGGAGCATCACGATCACGGGTATGAGCCTGCAAGGTTACAGGGTTACAGGGGGAGCCTGCAAGGTTACAGGGGCCGCATATAGCGGTGCTTGGAAAGAGATGCGACCTGTTTGAATCCTTGCTTAGTGCTGACGTCTAAGTGTTTAGCGACAGAGTACCTAGTTATTTAGGCAGATACGCCTGCGTCTGAATATGGAAGGCCTTCAGATCAAAATTGACTTCTGTAACTGGTGACGATTTTCTCAATCAGCCCTACCATGGGAGAATGACGCTTCAGGTGGTTAGCCCCTACCTCCAAACACAGGTGCAAAAAGTGTCAAGAAGGTCACGAACACGAACACAAAACACAAAATGAGTCGCAATGACTAGGAGAAGTAGGAAAAGAGTTAAGATCACAATATCCGCAAATTACTGTTTCTTCGGAACTCATCGTAAGTGATTATCAACAAAAAATTACAGGTAAGGCCATGCAAAAATCAAAATCAACTAGCTGCACTTCAGTCTTCAACACACATATTCTGGTATAAACAAAACATGCCGGCTGCCACGACTTTCAAAGCAGAAGATGTTTTTGGCAGCTCGTCGGGAAACACCACATGAAGGAAAATGTGCAGAAGATATTACAAAATGGAATACATATGACAGGACCAATCATGGAAGATACCCAAACATAATTTCAAAGACATTTATTTATTTGGGACCAACTGATGGCTCACTAAGTATACAATACTCATGACGTCATTTTTGTGAAGATATCTTGTTTGCATTTTATTTACCAGATAGAGACAAATAAATGTCACCGCTGTATTTCGAAGACAAAATCGATCTAGAAACATGCGTTTTTACTAATATTAATCCAATTAAGTTTTGACCTTATATGACCTGACCATGACCTTTTATAGTGTCGGGTTGTAAAATTGGCTGCCATAACTTTGTGGGCCTAGATGCCATATAAGTATTACATAAAATTGGAAATCCGCGTCACAAAATGCCCTAGATATTGTCATAGCTTGCAATTTCAAGGGTAATTTGCGACGCTGGTTTCAAATTTGGTATCTATTGTACATGAAAATATGTTCCACTGGGGTAATTTTCTTACACAGGCAGCCGAGGTTACTGACCTTAGATACTAAGTTTAAGATTAGTTCGGTAAGAGTCGTATTTATATGGCTACATCTATTTTGCCCCACTAGCGATGTCCGTCCTTTTCATACCGGCATTAATTGTCAACACAAAATAAGGAGTAACGGCAGTAACGGGACTTGATTATAAAGTACGGAGATACTTGGTCCGTTACCTGTTTGGAAAAGTACGACGATCGTCTACTCCGTTACTGAAAAAAAGTAGTTCCGTAGTAACGGAGGAGTAACGGAAGTACGGAAGTTAGGCCCACCACATGTATATATATATATATACTATATATATATATATATATATATATATATATATATATATATATATATATAGATATGTGTGTGTGTGTGTGTATCCACCTTAAGATTCGAAGTAAACGGAAACTCACACGGAACATTCAGGCTTCAAAAACAGCTGATTAACTATCTTACGCAGCCGACTCTGCAGGGCTGCGAGTGGTCACCGGTTGTAACTTCGCGGACCTTACTGTTGGTCTGCAATTCGTGTGCGATGCAACGCGTGTCCAACTGTCCAATAGAGCTGCTGATGCTTTAAAGGGAGTGTGCCTACTCTCATTGGTCATGTGGAGTTGTTGACTCTAGTCTGTAGAGTATATTTTTCTGAATTTAGCTATGCACTTCATTTCCCCAGATTCTCACTATAGTTGCTAAGATATTCCAAATTCGCCAAGATCATTCCGGCGGAACAATTATTCGCCAGAGAGATTTCGCTTTGGTTTGTTTATTGTCATTGGTGCGCCATTGTAGGTAACATCTTCGTACTCTGTTTATATAGTGGCGATTGTTTAAGAGTTTTGAAACAAAACAAATGCAAAACGGAATATAAGTAAAATTTCTACTAAAGTGGGTCCAGACGTGAATTTTATCGTAACCAATGATCATTGATCAACCCAATAGCTTCTTACCGCAATACAAATATATTTGACATTTCAAAAGAGTAGGCACACTCCCTTTAACTGAGTCAGCAGGTCACGACTCTGTGATTCAGATGAGATTAACTGTGAGCTCAGATCTGCCGAGGCTAAAGCGCTGTTCAGACTCTAATGTCAGATATGTCAGTAATGACTTGTGAATGGAAGGTATGTACATACAATGAGATGGGCAATGAAAACTCTCCCACAAAGGGCCGACGTATCACAGACGGCTGTGATTTAAATCGTTATGTGATGAAATTACATATATACCTAGTAGTAAAGCATGTACGGCATGAGGCAGACGTACGAGGTTATTGGATTTGTTTGTGTCCAGCGAAGGATAACCATTGTTGTTTGCTGTAAATGTAAAGGACTTTCTGTTTTCTGTGACCTTTCTTATAAAAAAGAGCCACCGGCTCGATTTTTTGTTAAAAATGGCTTCAGGACTGGATACTTGCTATGTTAGGGCACAATATAGGATACCAACATTGTATTTGGCTTTCCTGCAAATCTGAGGCACTATTTCGACGCTTAACATCTCCTGCGCCGAGTTATGAGCACATGGAATAAAATAAAATAAATCGAGCCAGCGGCTCGTTTTTTATAATAACGGCCACTGTTTTGCGTTTTCTGTTTGCACCTTTCTGTGACTTACCGTTACTTTTGTTTTTGTTTATTACAAGATCGTTGCGGACAGCGGATATGAATTCGTATTCAAAGCCCGTGCATATCCGGCAGACGGTATTTATTTTTATTATGGATGGATGGTTAAAGTTTCTTTAGCTGTGTTTAGAATTTTCACGTAGCCTATACCATGTGTTAATTTTCAACAAAACTATCAGTGTACACCTTTGCATAATCAGTGCAGTGAAACGGGAGTTATCCCTGAAACCCATACACGGTACATGCAGGCAAGATGAAGACGAATTTTTGTCCATCTGTAAGACTGTGCTCGTTCGAACGCTTCGCGTTCTCACTCAATCCGTCTGAATAACTGAGCAGACATGACTATTCCCAATATGTATTCCCAAATATTCCCAAATGTAGCGCGTTCCTGTTGTCATGCTTGGCTCCACATGTCACAATGCCTGTTGAGTAAGGCTATTGTTTCCTTACATGATTCATCCAACATCCTGTGCGCTTTATGGCACTTGGACATGCGTTCCTTGTCTCTGATAAGCTTCACGAAGTAATCATATTATTTTAGGTTGTATCCGGCTCGTGGAATTGTAACAATTTGTAGAGACAATGACAAACTGAGACAACTTAGCAGTGACAATGGTAAAAGTGTTCAGTTCAGACTGCTAAGTATACTAACCATTTTTAACCTGCAACTAAGTGCACGAAGTAAGTTACTGCATACGTCCACATAGTAAGAATAGCAATATATACAATTAATCGCCTCACCTTAACGGGGACCGTTTTCTCACCGTAGGGGGTGACAGCCCCGCCGCGCTATTCCCAACCACACCTTTTCACTCCCCAAACCAAAACAACCCAACCAAAACCAAACCCAACCCAACCCAAACAATATATTTTTGAGATAAGCACCCCGTAAAAACCAGCATGCTGCCTGTCATGTAAGGAATCCAATGGTATAGCATTTTTTGGTTTCAGGTCAACGGGTGACCTTCCAGGTCAAGTGAATGACCTAAAATCGACCACGTCCAAAAATAATGGTTTTGCTATGACCGTCGTAATTATTAAAGTTATAAATAAAAAATGACTTGGTTAGCGTCCAAATGTTGGTCGGTGAATTAGCTAACTGAACATATTATATCGATTTTAGGTCTGGGTTAGTTAATGAACTCCTAGGAACGAAAGTCGTCACCATAGATGAAAATTGCTATGAGCGATTAGCATTAGCAGCCTCGTCTCGATCGCGTCCGGAAATACTGTCAGAAACCTTCAAAATTAGAAAGTGTTGAATGTGAATAAAAATGCATGTTCCCAGACCAGCTTTTGCTCCTGAATACAAAAAGATATTTATTTGTTTGTATCTGGTCAAAAAAAAAATGTCATTAGTTTTTACACTTAGGAAGCCATCACTCAGTCAAAAATATGGTTATTGCTTTGTCATTCTGTCTGGGTATTTTCCAAACTCAGTTCACTCACATATATTCCGATTTCTTAGTTATCATGGACAATTTCGATTTTGTGGGAATTTTTTCTCATGTTTTTTTTACTTTTTGGGGGTCAAATAACAAATATTTTGAAATTCAGAAATAATCATTTGAAAGAAAATATCATTTTACGTTTTGCTTGATTTTGTTTTTTATTTGTTGGAAAACTCCGTTTTCTATTATTTTTCCTATATTTGACGATTTTTTACGAACATGATGTCATTACAACGTCATTATCTCCAAAAATACTCGACCAATGTTAATGCAAGTTTTAAAGGATACGTATCATTGTTGTAAACTCAGCTACGGAAAATTTCAGACAGATGCGCGTCATGTATACAAAGTTATTCGATACAAATATAAGGGGGCCTGTCAAGCATAGTTTTTCATGGGTGCCTAAACCCCAAGCCCAGCCCAGCCGAAACCCATAAACACCAAGCCCAGACCCAGACCAGACCCATTTAAACTCATAATATTGAGGCCCATGACCAATCCGGCCCATTCATATTAAGAAGATAATTATTTTCACAAAATTTGCAACCTTTATCCTAACATATTTACTTGCCTACTATTTACGAGAAATAATATCACGCACCTGTGTATTGCTGTGGCTTTTGACTCATCGAACACTTTTCCGTCAACATTGTCATACTGGATCAGACTTTGGATAGGACATGATGTGGGATTTTTAAATCTTTCACCACTGCTGAGTACTTACCATGATTTAATGATCTCATACAATTGCAAAAATGCATTGTTTAAGTGTCCTATATCATTTATTAATATATTTACCTGGTTAAACATCTGGTTGTCAAGTGAAAAAATAACGGCTAGCGATATGACTAAAAAATTGTCATACCCATGCCCATCCAGTACCCATGAAAAGTCGAAAAATCCATACCCAGCCCAGACAATCGGAAGAATTGAGTGGGTACCCATGGGTGCACCCGATCCATTAAAAACACTGCTGTCAGGCCCCTCCCCCCGTAAGGCGAGGGTTAAGACAAGCAAAATTAAGACCATACATTGCAAATTTATCTCCCCAGACGATGCACTACATCAACAGTTAAAAAGCAACACTGATATTGGCTGTTACAAACTTGTTTTCACGCACATGATCATCTCAAGCGCAAATGATAATTTATCAGAAATATCCACTCGCTCTGCCCGGCATCCGTTGAACAAACGTTCTTATATACACTGTAAAAAAACATTCCCACGGGTGTAATTGGGTGGGCAGATTGCCAGGTTAGTCCTTATGCGCTTTACTGAACTAAGTTTCTTTGGATAAAATGTGGCATACCTACAACCCATTTTGAATGATAACTAATAGTTCTTGGCTCTAAGCTTCTTCTGGGTACTTAAAAAGGCACTGTTTCTAAACAAAACAAAATATCCTCTTGCATTTGCCTTCGGCGAACGCCGCGGGAAGCTCTTCCAACTCGACATGATGAGGTGAACAGAAAGTGTGTTTAATTAAAAAAAAAATGTGTTTAAATAAGCTCCCTGTTAGGGCTAGCAGCGGTAATAGTCCTGAAATACTGCGCATGCGCGTGAGGCACGTGATGCAGACACTTTTGCTTAGTTAACTTGTTGTGACGGTATTGCGCTCGCTGGTGAGGAAGTGTTTTAGGAAAGATGCAGTGGTGCATGGCGGAGTGATACAGGCATGCCAGACACATTTTAACATCATTTATAAATTTGTTTTGATGTGTTTTGATCATCTGCTTGTCAATCAAGCAACAAACTTCGATTTGCGGACATTTCTACCGTACGAGAAACGATTGAGACGCTGCCCGCTAGATTGGAGGGATTCGTGGTACGGGGAAAAGCAGGACGCTGTCGATGACATTAAGGTAAACTTTGTGGGACTTAGCTTTCTGCTTCCCGATATCTTTGTTGCACAATCATATGGAAATGTGGTAAAATACATTATATTTCAATACCTTAAGATGTTCATTTTACTAAAGATACTCGCAAATTATCCTCAACGAACCGCACTTGTCAACTCGGTCCATCGTTGACCGGTACAGGCCATTCCGGAATGCAGTCGTGGCAGCGCTCTAAGTTGAAATTCTTGTTATTTAGTGGCCGTTTGCATTTTATGTTTTTTATTTCAAAAGCGCAAGCCGGTTTCATCCAAACTAATTTTATTTTAACGTCAAACATGATCAGCAAGAAATTAAAAAGCACCACGGAAGGGTTATTCGCGTGGTGCAGATTAATCTATCGCGTGCTAATTTGGTACTTTTGAAATGCTGCGAAGAAAATGTGTAAATTTAGGCATCGTATGGGGGTCGTTTTTGACAGCAGTCCCCATTTGTGCCTTTTTAGGGACTTATTTAAGTACCTTTCAGGGTGTTGAAGGTATGCATTTCACCCACAACTAGCCACTGGGGTTTACGATTCCCACCTGAAATTAAAACACCCTTGTTATATTTTGGGATTTAAAAAGTACCTCTACGGAGGCAGATTCGGAAAAAAAAAATCACCAGTGACGTTTCTAACCCCTATATGTGGTCACCCTTGAGTGTATTTGGGGGGTTCAAAAAGTACCGATACGGAGGCAGGTTTGGAAAAGGTTCACCAAAAACGTTTTTTTAACCCCTATAGGGAGTCGTTTTTGACAGCTATAAAATGTCACCCATTAGGGGGCTGATGTGTGTTTTTTTACAGTATACTGCTACAACGCCGCCCCGAATTACGGCGGCTTTATCCAGACCTCAGCCAAAGTCCATCAGTACCGAGTTCAGTGTCTCGATTGTTTGGCCGCTTTCGTGTCAACATCACCGGCACGTGCACACTGGATAAAGTACCGCTCCACTGAATTGATCAAACACTGCATTGGTATGTGCTGGTGGTGCCTGACGCGAGGAGAGCAGGTAGAGTTGCCACTTTTGGGGGTCCAGCTTCTACTCAATGTGGGTGGAAAGGACAAACAGTGATCTCCGTCGACTGTTGACATGCGATTTGTCAGAGTTTGTTGGTTATCATAGATTTAATTCCCTTTTAACGAGATAAAATGCTGTTTAAAATTGTACAACTTGAGGTCGCGGAGTTTCATAGCTTTACGTCTCTAAAAAGTATCTTGAGGCGAGCAGTGACCATTTCAGAGATTATGTCCGAACATGACAGGAGGTTTTCTCCTGGGTTTTATTAAGAAGCCATAACAAGGAGTACCGCTGCAAACGACGCGCTGATTTTTGTCAAAACTGAACACGATTCAAGGTCAAACAGGGTTGGCACACCGCCGACCGGCAGCTGAGGGCTGAGGGCTGAGGGCTGAGGGCTGAGGGCTGAGGACTGAGGACTGAGGACTGAGGACTGAGGACTGAGGACTGGAAGACTTAGAGGACTGAAGTACTGAAGATGAGGAATGAGGACTGGGGTGACTGAGGACGTAGAGGGACTGAGGTACTGAGTGACTTGTAGAGGACTTGTGTGAGTTGGGACTAGTTGAGGACTGAGACGCGAGGATCGGAATCGGGGAACGAAATCGGCGACGGGAGACAATTGATGGGTATTATCTATCAGTTTCATAAATTGGGGACTGAGGGACTGAGGACTCGAGGACTGAGGACTGAGGACTGAAGTGACTGAGGGACTGTAGACTGAGGACTTGAGGCTGAGGACTAGTGGACCTGAGGACTAGAGGACTAGAAGGACATAAAAGAAGACTGAAGGGAAGCATGAATGACTTGAGCACTTGAAAGGCTGTAGGCTGAAGGCTGAAGGGGCTGAAGGCTGGGAAGGCTGAAGGCTGAAGGCTGAAGGCTGAAGGCTGAAGGCTGAAGGCTGAAGGCTGAGGAGTGCCGGGGAGAGGCTGAACACGAGACTGTTTGATCAGTCAGCTTCACAATGCCGGGCCTCTGGTAACCGGCTGGTACACCTGCTCTCTACCAGCCGGCGTAACCCGGTCACTTGTGACCAGTGACCACTGTCACTTGTGACCAGTGACCACTGTCACTTGTGACCAGTTACCACTCACCACTCAGACTGAGCTATTCTAAAGTTACCAGCTGACAACAGGTCTGACCTGCCTGACTGACAGCCAGTAGTGTCAAGATCGCGCTGCTCGGTAAACATGGCAAATCATCGCGATCATTCTCACATTGAAATAGATTTGTAAGTCTTCATTCGATCTTGCGCTAGTTGCATGTCATCACGGAAGAACATGTGAAGCGATAGCAATGACACGTATAATCGTGTGTGTTGAGCAGTCCCATTGAAAAGGCAGTGCACTTCTGACGTATGATCATGAAACAAAGCAATGTTAAGTGTCTGTGTGTTCGTGTGTCCAGAGTCAGACGAGATTTGTGCGCGCCTCTACAGGTCGAACGGTTGGCACCACTACCGGTCCCAAACTTTCAGGGTACATCACCTGACCCTGACGGGTTACCTTTTGAGTTTTGTCCTCCAGGGGTGCGAATCCCAGTGCTCCACGGCACGATGCTGCTTCTCGAGACTGCTTCTCGGACCTTTGGATTGTTTTGTGCTTTGTGTTGCCTGTAAGCCGCCTTCGTGGTGTAATGGCTAGCACGTTCGCTATCATGTGAATTGTAAATCAATGTAGATACCGTTTCGAATCCCGGCGGGGGCGCCGCGCTTGAGTTTTTTCTTCTTCGAATTCCGATTTTGATCCCGAGGTAATGCGATGGGGCATCACCGGTCTCTAGTTATAAGCACGACCAGGTATATTTCTGAGCGATTTTTATATCATCTACCGCTATCAGCCAAATACGCAGAGTTGATGCACAGTGCACCGACTCCGATCCATCAGCATCAGTTAGTGTTTGCCCCGTTTTAACCGGTAATCTGACGCATCCGTTGGCCACGCGATCAGAGGTCACCTTCCACAGTCACAGTCACAATCGGTAGTCACAGTCACAGTCCATAATCACAAGGGTTCGCAGTCACAGTTCACAGTCCATAGTCACAGTCAAAGTCACAGTCACAGTCAATAGCCATAAGTTTATACACAAATTACAGTCACAGTCACAGTCCATAGTCACAGAGGTTCCACAGTCACAGTCACTTACACAGTCACACTAACTTCCACAGTCACATTCACAGTCACATTCACAGTCACTCAAAGTCACATTCACAGTCCATAGTCACAGTCACAGTCAACAGTGCATAACCCACAGTCCACAGTACACAGTTCATATTCCACAGTCACAATCACAGTCACAGTCATAATCACAATCACAGTAACAGTCACATCCACAGTCACATCCACAGTCAAATACACAGTCACAGTCACAGTCACAGTCACAATCACATTCACAGCAACAGTCCGCATTTCATAGTCTACATTCACAGTCACAGTCACAATCACAGCCACAATCACAGCAACAGTCCACATTATACGGTCCACAGTCACAGTCACAGCCAATAGTCATATAGTTTACACAGTCACAGTTCACAGTCCACAGCCACAGTCCATAGTCACAATCACAGTTCATAGCCACAGAGGTTCTACAGTCACAGTCACTTCTAGCAGTCACACACCCACTTCTGCATCAAACATCACAGCCATAGCACAGTCACAGTCATAGTCACAAGTCACAAGTCTACCGTACACAGTTCCACAGTCACAGCCACAGTCATAGTTCACAATCACAGTCATAGCCACAAGCAGGTTCTACAGTCCACAGTCGACTTTCTACAGTCAACCCACTTCTGCAGTCACATTCACAGTCCATAGTCACATTGTCACAGTCCATAGTCACAGTCACAAGTCCCTACGTACAAGTTCACAGTCCACAAGTCCACAGTCCACAAGTCTCAATCCAGTCCCCAAAAACAGTCACAGTCAAGTCACAATCACAGTCACAGTCCACAATTCTACAGTCCACATTCTACAGTCCAAACATCGTACAGTCCACATTTTACAGTCCACAGTCCAGCTCACCAGTCACAGCCACGGCCACATTCAACAGTCAAGTCACATGTCACAGACACAGACACAGACACAGACACAGACACAGTCACAGTCACAGTCACAGTCACAGTCACAGTCACAGTCACACAGCGGCAGCTGCACATGTAAACAAAAACACGTTTGAATCAAATCCGCTCGTGTGTCCACTGTCCATGCGATAATCTAGTCATTCCCACTAGCATCTCCATTGTTTTATCAGATTGATGCGTAGAGATGAAAAATAAAGCACCTTGATGTATTGTGCGAATTATCGATGACATTGCATGTATATTGTGCATGTTATATGCTATAGTCAGGGGCGGTGCTACCGGGGGGGCAGGGAAAGGGGAGATGCCCGCCTGACGTTAGCCAGGGGGAACATATAGTTTTGACCCCCACCACCACCACAGAACTTTACGGAGTCCCTACTCCCAGAAAGGTACTGCCACAACTGGCCAAAAGAGCAGCAAATTATGTGTCCCTGGAAAGACTGCATGGGGCCTCAGTACTATTCAAGAGACCCCCGGTACGTACTGGACAGGAGGCCTCCAGTAGGTACTAGATAGGAGGTTCCCGCCCCTAGTAGTAGACAGGAGGCCCCCGGACCCCGGTACTAGACAGGAAGCCATCCCAGTACTAGATACGAGCCCCCCTGGGGGAGGGGACCCCCTGCAACTTCCCCAGGTAAAATCCGCCCCTGGTTATCGTTATATTTTATACCTACGTTTTACGATATATTTTATATGGTATGTCATATGCTATATATGTTCTTACTTCTTTGTATGTTCTCGACAATCGCTCCTCACCTTTTTTGCAGATAGTATACAGAAATAGTATATACGTGACGGCCACTCCTCCTCCGAATATCTCCTCCCGGGAGGACTGCGGTCCTCACCGGTGGGAGTCCTCTTCAGCCGACTGTAGCTCCCGCCTCAGATTTTGGTGTATCGCAGCAACAGCCACTGCTACGAACCGGCCCTCAGCTGCCGAAACGACCCTCAGCTGACGAACCGACCCTCAGCTGCCGAACCGACCCTCAGCTGCCGAACCGACCCTCAGCTGCCGAACCGACCCTCAGCTGCCGAACCGACCCTCAGCTGACGACCCACAAGCACCGGACCGACCGACGTTCGACAGTCGCCTCCGAGAGGACACCGGTCGGCTTATACCACTCGCAGAGAACCAGGCCCTAAAAATTCCACTGTGGGCTGAACCACCGTCTGTGCGGCGTAGCCGCCCGTCCGTTACACCGTCTGTCCGCGGTACTCCCTGCTCTGCAGCCGAGCGGCGACTGAGGGGCGGCGAGGAGGCCGGCCTGCTGCTGCTCCGCCACGGGCCGGCCTGCTGCTGCGCCTCAGACCGGCCTGCAGCCGCCGCCGCACCAGAGGTAGGTACCGGCTGACCTCCAGCACCCCCTCCCCCTCCCCCTCCCCCTACCCCTACCCCACCGGCCGGCGGCAGACGTCATCCCTGGGGAGGAGAAGCGGATCTATCTCCCTCCCTCAGGGCAGGGCAGGGGTACGGCCGGGCACTAAGCTGGGATCCGGCATCCCGACAACCTACCCGTGCCGATGACTGTACAAGTTAAATGAGCATTTATATGGATTAGATATAATTCCTGAAAGTAATTTTTATATTCCATAGGTATTGAATATCGTGGCATTACTTCTATCGGCGTTTCTCATCATGTTCAGAAGATATAATATGTTCAAGGTCATAGCAAAGGTGGATCCAGAACCGGTTGTTGTAAGTCCCTAAAAGTCTTACACAATTCTGAAAACTCGTCGCATTTCGCTTTCTTATGAATTGATAGCTGATTCATAACACACTTTCTTTCGCAACATTTGCTTAGATATTCTTCTATGTCAAGAATTATGTCGATTTTATACGCCGATTTCATGCGGTTGGGAGGCATTGCCCCTTTGGCCCCTGCCTTGGATCCTTCCATAGGTCAGAGGTCATCTCTTACGTCGCCGTTGCCCACCCACGAAAGTTCACCTGCGTGACAAGAAGGCAAACAGGGAAACGTTCCCCCTTTACGAAAATTCCGAAATATTCAGATGTTATGCAAGCCTCATGCGTAAACCTCATGCGTGAATCTCACGCGAAAATCTTTGGGCAGGGCTGCTTGTGCCTCAACAACAGCTGAAACTACACTTTCCAGCCATAACATACAGATACTATAAACTGATATACCTAGGTAATTATGTAGGTTATTTTTGCAGAGTTGGCAGCTGGGTACTTACCTATAAATAAAATGCAAAAAATCCGTGTGTCAGGCAAACTGGCAAGGCAAGGCAAACAAGCAAACACGCAAACAATTATATTTAGGTTAATTTGCAGCCACTGGTCAGTGGTTAAAATAAACTCTGATGTTGAATTCTCTGATGTTGATTTGTAATCGAAACGCGTAAGAATAATTTTGGCCTTTCTTTTGAATACAATAATATATCTTTTAGCACAAATGATCATTTTGAACAACCTCCTTACAATGAAACAAGCTGCTAAACATCCTCCGAACCACTTCTCGCAACTCTTAATCGCCGTTTAGGATTTAAATTTTTTTTTTTTTTTTATTTACTTTTTTTTCTTGTGTTTGCGCCTATTCCTCGGATGTCCGTAGTGAAGCGTCGTACTCTATACGAATTCCGACGAGTTCGATTTGGCCTCAAATCAGTATGTATGTTGCACTCTTTGCCAAAATATTCACGAATATTCTATTGGTTTTTCGATAGCTGACCTTGTTTGACCTCTAGGGGTCATTAAAGTTTACGAAACGGTGTAACCTCTAAAATATTTTTTATCAACCAATTGGATCAAAACAAACACCATAACGTGTCTCACCGTCCCAAAAAGCCGCACTTCGGAGGAATTTGGTTTGAAGGTCATAGGTCAAAGTCAATGTCACTTTAGGTGATTTCGGAAAATGGTGTAACCTCTCAAATCTGTATCGATCAACCGATTCGATCAAAACAAACACCATATTGTGTCTCGCCGTCCCAAGAACGGCACCTCTGAGAAATTTGGTTTCAAGGTCATAGGTCAAGGTCAATGTCACTTTATGTGATTTCTGAAAGCGGTGTAACCTCTTAAATCTTTATTTATCAAAACAAACACCATAGCGTGTCTCGCCGTCCAAAAACCTCACCTCAGAGGAATTTGGTTTCAAGGTCATAGGTCAAGGTCACTTAAGGTGATTTTGGAAAACGGTGTAGCCTCTTAAATCTTCATTTATTAACCGATTCGATCAAGACAAACACCATAGCGTGTCTCGGCATCCCGAAAAACCGCAACTCCGAGGAATTTGGTTTCAAGATCATAGGTCATGGTCAAGGTAACTTTAGGTGATTTCGGAAAACGGTGTAACCTCTTAAGTCTTTACTTATCAACTGATTCGACCACACCAAACACCATAGCGTGTCTCGCCGTCCCGACAAACCCCACCACCGATAAATTTGGCTTCAAGATCATAGGTCAAGGTCAAGGTCACTTTAGCTGATTTCGGAAAACGTTGCAACCTCTAAAATCTTTATTTGTCAACCGATTCAATCAAAACAAACACCATAACGTGTCTCGCCGTCCCAAAAGCCTACCTTCAAGGAATTTGGTTTCAAGGTCAAATGTCAAGGTCAAGGTCACTTAAGGTGATTTCGGAAAACGGTGTAACCTCTTAAATCTGTATTTATCAACCGATTCGACAAGACCAAACATTATAGCGTGTCTTGCCGTCCCGACAAACCCCACTTCCGAGGAATTTGGTTTCAAGGTCATAGATCAAGGTCATTGTCACTTTAGGTGATTTCGAAAGTCGTGTAACCTCTAAAATCTTAATTTATCAACCGATTTCATCAAAACAAACACCATAGCGTGTCTCGCCGTCCCGAAACCGAACCTTCGAGGAATTCGGTTTCAATGTCATAGGTCAAGGTCGTCATATCAGCCGTTTTCACGATGGAATATTTTGCGCGAAATGTTTTAAAATGTTTTAGTAGTAGCCGCTCTCACGATAGACATATTAGCGAAAAAAATGTTTTAACCCTCGCCCTACGGGACCGTAGGGCGAGGGTTAAAACATTTCTTGCAAATTAATCCATCGTAAAGACGGTTACTACTGAAACGTTTTAAAACATTTTAAAATGTTTTAAAACATTTTGCGCAAAATAAGCCGTCGTGAAAACGGCTATTAGTTGATTTCGAAAAACGGTGTAACCTCTAAAATATTTATTTATCAACCGATTCGATCAAAACAAACACAAAAGCGTGTCTCGCCGTCCAAAAAAACGCACCTCTGAGGAATTTAGTTTCAAGGTCAGAGGTAAGGTCACTTTAGGTGATTTTGGAAAACGGTGTAACCTCAAAAATATTTATGTATCAACCGATTCGATCAGAACAATAACCAAAGGGTTTCTCACCGTCCCAACAAACCGAACTTCTGAGGAATTTGGTTTAAGGTCATAGGGCAAGGGCAAGGTCCCTTTAGGTGATTTCGATATTCGGTGTAACCTCTAAAATCTTTATATATCAACCGACTCGATCAAAACAACACCTAAGCGTGTCTCGCCGTCCCGACAAACCGTACCTCTGAAGAATTTGTTTTTTTAAGGACATAGGTCAGAGTCAAGGTCACTTAACCCGCGCACTGCAGGGGGGGTTGATTTCCGCCCCCTCAGGTTTTTCAGGAGTAGCAGAAAAACGGCG
>VOPJ01015880.1:0-34287 GCA_014673585.1 Semibalanus balanoides | reverse complement strand
CCGAGAAGCAATATCGTTTCTCGGAAAACCTCATGAAGCCGCCTCACATTTGCATGCTGTCCAGATGCTGATCTTCCACAAACCCCGAGCGGGCTCCCAGATTTTCCGCTTATTCCAGCAGGCGACGCTGTCCCAGCGTATGACAACCGTACTCAGAATCCTCTCACACTCAGACCGCCCGTGATTTGAGAACCTCGCCTCAGCGGCAGCAGCGTCGATTTGGGAGCCTCGACCCCGAACCACATGACCCGCACCGGATCCCACCTAGGGACCAGCGTCGCAGCACAAGCAAACGTCGCTCGCTCTCGCTCTCGAGCGCCCGCGGGCGGATTCGACCGTCGGTTTTACCGCCGAGCAGAAACGCCCGCGGCTGTTGACGCCAAACGAGCGCGAGCCACGTGCGGCCCCCCCGTCGGAGGGGGGGGGGGGGACAGAGGACCTGCAAGTCGCGAGTGTCATGGGTCATAGTTACTGACTAGGCTTCTGGTTTACCAGGGGCCCCAGCTGCGGCCAGTGCAGCCGGAACGGCGCCGCGCCAGTCTGGACAACTGCGGACCACCGGCAGTCTGGGCCACTGCAGACAACCTGGCCAGTTCTGGCCACTGCGGACCACTTGGTCAGTTCTGGCCACTGCGGACCACTGGCCAATGTTGCTGGACACTCGTGGACACACTGGCCAGGTCTGGCCATCTGCGGACCCACTGGCCAGTCTGGCCACTAGTTGGATACCACTGGCCAGTCTGGCCCACAAGCGGACCCACTGGCCAGTCTGGCCACCTGCAGATCCACTGGCCAGCTACTCGGCCACTTGCGGGACCACTGGCCAGTCTTGGCCACTGTGGACCACCCAGCCAGTCTGGCCACTGCGGACACACCAGCCAGTTCTGGCCACTGCGGGACCACTGCCAAGTCTGGGCCACTGCCGGACCCTGACCCAGTCTGGCCACTGCAGACCACTGTCGTCTGACCACTGGGACGCACTGGCCAGTCTGGGCCACATGCGAACCACTGGCTAGTCTGGCCACTGCGGACCACCCAGCCAGTACTGGCCACTGCGGACCACCGGCCAGTCTGGCCACAGCGAACCACTAGTCAGTCTGGCCACTGCGGACCACCGACCAGTCTGGCCACTGCGGACTAACGGCCAGTCTGCCCACTGCGGACGACTGGTCAGTCTGACCACTGTGGACCACCAGCCAGTCTGGCCACTGCGGACCACTGGCTAGTCTAGCCACTGCGGACCACTGGTCAATCTGGCCACGCGATCTGGAATCAAAAGAGTTCATATGTCAACAGTGCCACAGTGTCAAAACGCGCTGATGGCAATCCAGCGTTACGTGTATTTGCAACCTGAAGGCTAAATCTGATTGGAAAATTTACGTATTTCTGAAAAAAGATGTTTGGACGTGCTGTAACTATACCATTAGATCACACTCGATGTGGTCCTGATTCCCAACCAGTGCTGCAGAGTCGAAGACAAAAACTGATTGACCAAAACCGTCGACTGCGACCGACCATAACTCTCATTCCATATATCGCGACTAACTAGGGTATATTCGATAACGCGACTTACTGGGAGGCTTGCCTTGCTCGGATTTCCGGAACTACAGATCCGATCTTACAAATTCAAGCAGCATTCGATATTCCTGTACAATTTGTCGAAGTAGTCCTAATATCGTTGACCTCGGGGTTACTGATGAAATCCCAGGTCACGTCAAAGAGGTCAGGTTCATCAAACTTTGATTGACCTTGTCATACAAGTCTCGATGGATGGAATGATCGCGCAAAAATGCGATAACGCATAAGCATTTTATAAATAGGTATCACTCGTGTGTCGGACACTTCTAAGTACCATTCTAAGCTGTTGACGACCTTAAGTCAGGTAAAAGTTATCCGAGGTCAAGAGGTCAAACTGCAGATTAAGGTCATTAGGCTTTGTGACTGAAGTTTATGTGCTTGTTTTTCGACTAGAACGCAACAAATGACATTAGAACATTGTTTGTTCTATAAGAATAGACGTAAACAGCAAAAACGGAAATGCATTTTTTATGCTTGGTAATGTTGTAAAAGTGGTTATTTTTTGTCTTTGAAAGGTCATAAATCAGTCATGTTTAACTAAATGAATTTCAAACTTGATACATAAATTAATTGGATACGTCTCGGTTATATATATTCCGCTTTGTTAACAAATGTGATTATAAAAGTAAAAACAAAACAAAATGTCTTTGGATTTCTCAATATTTTGAAATTCAGTGAAACACGATAATTCGAGATAGCAGTTTGATGGCGGAAACTATTGTCAGTTATTTTATATATAACAATATAAATTATCGTAAAAAATTATACTTTTGATAGCGTTTTCTGCAAACTCTTATTTTCAACAAGAACCGCAGAACATAACCTCACTCTTACGTCATTCCCGGTCGACCTATCATTGCTTCATCCTTTTCCTTCGGCTAACATGTGTCAAATGGACTTAACCCTATTACTGTCGGGGGGGGGGGCGAATCGGCCCCCCTTGAGATTTTTCGCGTATGGGTCATTCATAACTCAACTCAGAATCTTCAAACTTGCTGGCGTTTCCCAGCGTTTGCAGTTCGCATCGAATGTGTGTACTTTTTTCAAATTGAATTATGTCGGGAGGGTCCGACAGCTCTTTTGGGGGGCAGTCGTTGCGGCCGTTTTGACATACAAAATTTTTGCATGGTTAAGCACTCATGGAGAGTTGTGTTGTTAAAGAGAAGTGTAAGGCAAAAAAGACGTCGTTAGAGAATTATTGTTTTTCAGTGGCATCTCAAAATTTTTTCAATAAATTATTATGCAATTTTGAAATCTCCAAATTTTTTGAAAAACTTTTTTTTCACAAAAATGATGTCGAGTTTTTTATTTTCATGACGTTACAAAAAAACGGAAGTATGTTGATGTGAGGAAAAACATTGCCATATGAATGAGTACTGTGTGTGGAAAGTTCAGTGGGGGTGATATCTAAATATTATAACCTTGATGGCTCTGGTTTCAAATGTCTAACCTATTCTAGGAATATAAGATATATGCGCATGAAAAATGGAAAAACTGATGGGTTATAATAAACAATTGCATCCAATCTAATTATTTTTCTCTCAGTATCATGTCTTTTAGCCATCTTGATGAAAAGGATGAATTTGTTAGTTCGAGTGACTTTTGAAAGCTCATTACAAAGGTCCCAACACCTCTTTATCATATCAAACTCGTAATCAAGAAACGATTGCATAGTGACTCACCAAACTGGTTTCAATAATGCTCTATGCTCTCTCAATTACGCGATCTTATTGATTATGCAAAATTTTGATCTCGATTATACGTCACCTTGACCTCTGACCTTGAACCCGGCGGTCAAATTTCTATTTGACATAATGGTATGCTTGATATGAGTCTCGAACCGTCTCTACAGTGATCGTTGCTACGATAACACGATGTACCCATAAATATGTGTGCTGTACCCTATACTTGATACTTAAACCAAGTTATGCGCACAAACATGCTTGAAAAGCAGTCGTTTTTTGTACATTTGTTGACATTACAGTCCTAACCATTGTCCTTGAGTTCGTCTGATGCCTTTAGCGGAGTGTGAGAAGAGAGACTAGATCTGCAAAACCCTGTGTGTACAGCTGAGTTTGTTTTCGGTTTATTCCTCCTATTGCACATATGTTTTCCGAGAATAATGCAAGGTTTCCTGAAATAATACACTGTTATTGACTAAAATAATTTTGTATACCTCATTTGACTTTGAGAATTTAAATGACCCAAGGATGCACCCCATAAATTTGACAAAATAGTATGTGACTCTATTTACTCTGAACCTTAGTCAGGGACACACCAAGTTTCATGTTTCTAGCTCTTAATGGCAGCGGAGATTCTGATAGGGGGTCGATAAGCCCCCCCCCGACAGATCGTATTACTTTCATCCTCCAGGATAATAGGGTTTAAACAAATGTACTGAAACTCTGTGTGACAATAATGCTTGTCGGTTAGGAGATATTGGCCAAATAACGGGAGGGACAAAAAATACCCCCCCCCTCCAGTATAGTCCGGAATATCGCGGACTCAGACTTGTTATATGCACACGAAGTTGTACTAGTCGTGTCTCTCGGCTCAACACCGTACCGGTTTCCCGACGAGGAAGAGGTTTCAGGAAAATACACCCCCAGCTAACCGTTTGGATCCTGACAGCAGCAGCCAGAAACTTTCCCGGACTATGATCACCATCTACAAGCTCCGCTATCAGAGACCTGTCGCTCGATCAAATCACGTGGAAGTGTGAAGTCATTTTACCTAGAAACTACGCCGCATTTGAGGAGTTGACAGGGGCACGATCACGCTTCTAAAAACGATGATATCACAGGCTATTAACAGCATTTCATTATGTCTTTTCACGAAACTTTGTGCTTTTAATAGAGTGAACTTACATTTAGTAGGGTTGATGAGATGGCTACATCGATTAATTATACCGCACCCACGCTTCTCGGTTTGTAAACATCAGATATATTTTTCCGTAACAAATCTACGAAGAGTTTAAGAAGTACCTACCTACGTCGCTTACAATGTCACTATTTGTCATTTATTGAGGAACCATCCACATCGTGGCTATTACGATTTCCTTTACTGCATGTGAGGATGAAAAACATATTGTGGTACACGACACAATTAAAAACAGCTTTACATGGCATCGATAGAACATAGCTTGGCGGACTATTTGGTGGCGCTCACTCGCGTCACGCTCTCGGTTCCTGTCCTTGCGGCTACAAATGCGCGCCTGGACGGAGCGGCTCTCATGGCTGGTGGCAGCGCATTCCACGTGCTGACTGCCTCGGTAGAGAAAGCCCTTTCTGGGCTCCGAGCCAGTCTATTATTTTGGGAGATGAAGCATCTCGGCGTCGCAGCCCCTAGTTGCTCCTGGCCGTACGTTCACACCGCTTTATAAACATGCTTACCGCAGCGCCTAGGCGATTGCCACTTTCAGGGCTTTAGTGCACGTTCGGTGCAGTCGTGCCTGGGCGACCAGGGCCTCTATTCTTCTCCCACCCGAGAGATGCAAAGAGCTGGCGAAATGTGAGTGTCACTAACGTCGCACCGCCGGTGACACGAGCCGAGCGGCAAAGTTCAGGACCTCTGAACGCTTGATGCAGACGGCATCTGGGCGGCCCCTTCCCCAGGCGGATCAGGCGAGTACTGGATTATGAGCGGGGAGAAACGTGTGTTGGACAAAGAAGTTTGAGACGTCAGGAGGAGGTGATGGCGGATATACAGAGAGCAATGATGCATTGCACCTCGCGTACCACCATGGGATACGGTTGGAGGAACCAGTCGAGGTGTCTGGTCGATGAGGACTCCCAAGACTTATGACGGTGGGGATGGCCGCATGACGGTCGAGCCCGAGACGTTGATGTCGAAATTGTTCGAAATTTTGACGAAGATTTATCGTACCAATGAGAGTAAAGTCAGTCTTTCGTCTGGATTCCATTTTAGACTGTAGGCTTGAAACCCAATCTTTGAAGCGTTGAGTGGATCTCCTCAACCGCATCTTAGGTATGGTCGGATAGGCCCAGCTGGGGTCAGGGAGAGATGGTCCAGGAGTTGGGTATCATCTGATAGATGATCAGGAGACGGCCGTGGGGGAGGAAGGAGGACAGGGTCGTTGATGAATATGAGGAAGTGTAGCGATGGGCCGATGATTTGGAGCTGGCACACTCGTGGTCCGGTTGAGCGAGGAAAATGGAAGAGCCGCTCAGTCACCAGTCCCTGCGTTCTCTCGATGAGGTTAACTCCGGAACCCAGCCCTGTGATCGAAACTGAGATACCGCACCCATCCGTAGTTTGCGAGAGACGACCATGGTCGGGACGCGATCTTAACGCTTTACTTGAGGGTCCGATCGCTAGTCAGCGACGCGACATGACCCTCTGTCGATAGTCTGACTGATACCATTTCTCGACAGCCTCGTCGAGCACAGGGCGCTCTTCTGGTACCAGTGGTTGGGTCGGTATGCATATTGCATAGGAAGAGAGCACCGTGGTTATCAGCAGAACGAACGAGTGGAGCGAGACAACTCCTTCAGCAATTTTCGACAGAACTGACAGAACGAAAGCCGAAAAGGTTAACATTTGGGCTCGGTCGCCGACTCTGTAAATCGGGACAACACGCGCGATTTTCCATGCAGCGAAAAACCAGGACTATAGAGTAACAAATGAAGTAAGTGAGTACCTATGACGGGGAAACACTTCTTGACTGCGAACAGAGGCACATCATCTACGCTATCATGTCACCAAACCCGTTGTTTTCTATGTCTTTGCTATTCATCAAACTTTGACTGCCTAATCACGATAACATCCCCGGAGCATTGACGCTATTAGCCAGCATCATGTTACAGCGAGTCTTATATTATTATCATTGTTTTCGGAAGCGAATACAAAACATGCACCGCTGTCAACAACTCGCACCATTTGTCAGCGTCAAAGTCATTCGTCTGGTAGCATTGAATGCCCCTGTGCCTCCATTGCGCAATGTTTGTAAGCACACCCAGCCTCGCGTCGGACCGTGTGCTTACGTTACAAATACACAGCTGACCAAACATCCCAGTTTCCCGATCTTTGCGTGGCGCACCGCGACAAATAGCGGCGCACCACGGCAAATAGCGGCCAACGCGGCGGCGTCTCGCGGCGCATTGTAGCGTGTTGCGACGGATAGTGGCGTTTTGCGGCAGCAACGGCGCAGTGGTGGGCCACAAGAGGGCGACCCAAGCAGCTCCTAGAACTCAGTTGGACAACTTGCGGGCGGATTCTTGAAAGTGTCGCGGCCACCTTCGCCACTTCAGATGGGATTAAGCCAGGCGGTGGGATGGCCCATTGTGCCGCCACACCACCTGGTGACCTTTGGAGATATCGCTCACTGATTGCGAGTGCCCGTGACCTTTGACCTTAGGCGGGCTTTGCAGCGTAGGACATCTCCGCAGTAGCACAACAAATGGACTGCGCAGACACACACAAACAAGGGCGCATTCAGACCTCCGACAAGGTATGTCATCTCCGCAGCAGCACAACAAATGTACTGCGCAGACACACACAAACAAGGGAGCAGCCAGACCTCCGGCGAGGGAGGGGGACGACATCCCCAGCGGACCCCCTCGGCCAAAGGGCCCCCAAACACAAAATGGCGCGAAATGGTATCTCCTCAGATTTAAGCCGCTATATTTTACACAGCCCTTAACCTTCGCACGTGTAGGGCAAGATCACTGCGTGACCGTGTGTGTGTGGGGGGGGGGGGTACGACCCCTGGCGTTTGGCCCCTAATTAAGCTAGAGCTTCGATTAAACAACGAGCGAGTTGCTTGTGACAAGAGGAAGCCATTGACATCTGAATGTAAAGGCCTGGGTCATTAGGTGACCTCTGAGGTCTTGTCAAAAAACCAAATGTCATATAATCGTAAATGTGTAAAAATCATACTAATCGTGCAATAATCGTAAAGGAACATCTTATAATGCTAAATAGACGCCAAATTTGAAATCAGCTTCACAAAATGACCTAAGTACTGACAAATTGAAAAAGTCATGTCAGGTCATCTGAGGTCATTGTCCTCAGTTGACCTTTGAAGGCATATGACTTCAGTGGAACACATACCGGTGGCGGTGGGATATCGCCGCCACCGGTAGAATGTACTTAGGTAAAATAGATCCCAGATTTGAAATCAGCGTCACAAACTGCTCTAGAAACGGACAGAAGACAACACATACAGCTGAGGTCATAGGAGGTCCCTCGGTTGACCTCTGAAAAGGTCAATCGAGATTACGATCTCTGCAGAAGCCACAACTGACACCTAGAAACACCTGTACATGTGATGCACATGTTTCAAGGATCGATACTACGTGACGTCAGTTTCGTCAAACACGATCTTGAGAATCAGTTCAAAGGTCATGGGTTCATAATAATAGTCATGGGTTCATGGGTCATAAGGGTTAGAAGCTCGAAATTTTCGGAGTATGTGTCAAATTTTTGCAGAGAAAGCTACGGAAAGTTTCATCGTGGTCGGTTGATCAGTACGCGAGTCATTCCGGAAAAACCTAAGGGAGTTGCAACGACCCCCTACACTGGCGAGGGTTAACCCTATTTCCTGCGGGCGGCTAGAATTGCGTTAAACTACATGGGAGGGGGGGGGCTAATTCCCCCCAGAGATATCAAAAACCACTTGTCCGATTTCGATGGAACGAACACCATTCGATCCGGCATGGCAAGATATTGGACACCGAAATTACATTTTTGTTGGAAATAAGGGGTCAGGGGGCCTTTTTTAGGTCACTGCGGCCATGTGATTCAACTGATTTGCATGCAACAAACGTATTTGATCTTGCAACTTAATGGTCTTCAATATGTCAGAAGACAGGGATCAAAATGGAAAATAATATGCGTATTCAGGGCATGTAAAATGGGCGGATGATTTTCGGATTACAAATATGTGATTTTCTTGATTGTTTTGGACGACTTGAACTTAACATGTGACATTATTTGCCTTAATTTGTTAATTGCAATGTATTGTGCATAGGCGGATCCAGGTAAACAACGGAGGAGGGGCACCATACGATAACGCTTTTTATTATCTTGCTAACTTGAAGCTAGATCTTATCTGAGGGAGGGTATCACCTCCCATTCTTAGTGCCTGAGTGCACCTCTGTCCCAAAATATGTAGATACAATCCCAGTATGTATGATGCATATTGCTATGCAAATGTTTCTGATGCATTTATTGCACCTACAACACTGCGCGGAGTGTGTATGCGCCAACCAGCTGCAATTTCGATAACACTCTGCCAAAGAAGAGCCTTGATTTTTAGGCGCCACACAGCTGCATTCGTAACACTCTGCCAAAGAAGAGCCTGATTTTAGCGGCCACCACAGCTGCATCGTAGACAACTCTATGCCAAAGAAGAGCCTGATTTTAGTTCGCCACCACAGCTGCATTCGTACACTCTGCCAAAGAAGAGCCTTGATTTTAAGCGCCACCAACAGGCCTGCATCGTACAACACTTCTGCAAAGAAGAGCCCTGATTTTAGCGGCCCACACAAGCTGGCATTTCGTAACACTCTGCCAAAGAAGAGCCTGATTTTAGCGCCACACAGCTGCATTCGTAACACTTCTGCCACAAGAAGAGCCTATTTCCTAGCGCCACACAGCTGCATCGTAAACACTCTGCCAAAGAAGAGCCTTGCACTTTTAGCGCCACACAGCTGCAAATCGTAACACTCTGCAAAGAAGAGCCTGATTTTTAGTCGCACACAGCTTGCATTCGTAAACACTCCTGCAAAGAAGAGCCTGATTTTTTAGGCGCCACACAGCTGCATTCGTAACACTCTGCCAAAGAAGAAGCCTGATTTAGCGCCCTCTACAGCATGCATTCGTAACACTCGTTGCAAAGAATAGCCTGATTTTAGCAAGCCACACAGCTTGATTCGTAACACTCTGCAAAGAAAGAGCCTGATTTTATCGGCCACACAGCTGCATTCGTAACACTCTGCCAAAGAAGAGCCTGATTTTAGCGCCACACAGCTGCATTCGTAACACTCTTCCAAAGAAGAGCCTGATTTACAGATTAGCTAAATTTTAACATATGACCTTAGCTAGGTCATGATCATCTGATATACCATTCGATGTGTCTCGACGGAGAAGCACAATTGTGAATATTGTAGACCTGTCATTGCATCATGCGCATCTCAAAAAGCATTCCTTAATCAATTCCGCGATTTATATATTGTTTCAAATTCGATGGCCTCCCCTGAGCTAAATATTGACCTAATACAAAATATGATGGAGCCTGAGTGACAGCAAATTCAGTTATCTTTCGGACGTTTTTTTGCGCGTGTCTCTCTCTCTCTCTCTCGGTCTCTCGCTCTCTCGCTCTCTCGCTCTCTCGCTCTCTCGCTCTCTCGCTCTCTCGCTCTCTCGCTCTCTAGCTCTCTCGCTCTCTCGCTCTCTTGCTCTTTTGCTCTCTCGCTCTCTCTTTAATTCTCGATTTATAGACCGCTTTTGGTAAAAATATCCATATATCGCCTAAATTTTACCTTTGTTGACCTTTAGTGATCTCAATGTTGACCAGACCTAAACATTGCCTGATCACTTTCATTAGAACTTGTTTCAAGCTTTCTAACATTTTTATCTGTTTGCCGTTGCGTGGCATGGTTTTTGAAATCTTAGAGGAGTGTTTANAAAAAATCGCCGAAAGTACCATCGAAATCCTCAAAATACATATTTCTCACCAAATTTAGCCCATTTTTTCGTCGAAGTGGGGGAGGCTGAAGGTTAGGGGGAGCTGAGTCCCCCGAACTGAATAGGAAACTACATCCCTGGTTTCCTCTCTTCTTGTGTGCACAAAACGAAACAACTTACCGTCCAAAATACTTCCAGAATCAACTAAATTGAGTCACAACCCTGACAATCTCTCGAATCGTCTATCCACCTTCTATATTCATTGGGAAACTTTGAACTGATGACCCAGACCCAGAGAGACAGCGAGCGTGCTCGGTTGGCCGAGGGCAGGACCGACCTCCTCTCTCGGGGGAGCGACGTGGCCGCGACGGCGGCTGCTGGGCGGGCTTTGACGCTCCCTCGCTCGACGAGGCGGGTCCGTCCAGTCGCGCCCCCCCTCTCTCTCTCTCTCTGCTGACGTCACGCCCCTCTCTCTCTACTGACGTCACGCTCGGCGGGGAGCCGATGACGTCACCACTCGGCATCTGAGAAGGGCGGCGCGCTCACGCCCTGCGGCGCCGCCGCCGGCGCGCCGGAACCGCCGCGGCGGTTCTGCGGGCGCACAGTGAGCGTAGAGCGCTCGGGTCCAACAACCGCGCTTGCCTTACAGCCTTCAGTGGCCTCTAGCGCCAGCTCGAGAGAAAGCAGGCGAATGCAGGGCGATTGTAGGGTAGCGCACGAGCAGGTAATTTGGCCGTCAGGCGTCAGCCGCGGGCTGGGTTTTTGGGCTGGCGTCAGTCAAGAGAGGCCCTGTGGTCACGAATATGCCCGGTGAAATGGGTGGTCCTGGGCTGTGTCGGGTTTTTGCCGCCTTTTCGTCCGCTGTCTCGATTCGTATCTGTCATAAAGCCGCCCGGCGAGTTGTCATCGGACGTGTTGTCAAATTGTTCTATCCGCGCTCGATAACATAATTGGATCTCAGGTCGCCAGGTACGAATACGCTGCGTGTGCGGATTGAGACAGGGCTGAGCGCACTGTTGAGCGTCACGAACTAGCGAGCGGCTCTCCAGATGATTAAATCTTAAGCGATACAGCGGAATATGGTCTCATACTTCATGAGTCACCGCCGTGCTGGTGCTTCCACAAGCTAAGCGTGGAATAACGGAGCTTTGATACAGTGATGGCGCCCCTCCAGTAGTTTCACGTCTTAAATAATGGACATATCATTGCGGTGGGCGAAGGACTTAGTAAACATTGGGATTAAACTGGAGTGCTTCCAAGTGTGACTTGAGGCATGAGAAAGTGTCGTGTAGCGGTTCATAGAAAACTGGTTTTAAATAATATCCCGAACAATATCCCGGCTGGAGGTTTGGCTTCTCGTCGCTGATTTTGGGTCGGAATAGCGCAACACTCGTTATTTCAAACATGGGCATAGGGTAAATGAAGGTTGTATGGTACAGTAATGGCATGTGTGTGTAAATACGTCTTTCCGAGTTTCGTATTTAACGAATTGTGAACATTACTTCATTTAACGTCATTAACTTATTCCAATCCCTGTTACCGAATTATAATCCATTAGTTCGAATGGACCGCATATATTTAAAGGCAGGAGACAACCCGGCTGCAGCTGCCCTCTCAATTCACATGTTTTTAATTTTATTTCTTAGTTTTTTATCTTATGCTGGAAAACCAGTATAGCCATAGGAAAATTGACAGTATTTGTTATGATAAAAAATCAGCTGCAGTGATGCAAACTTGTGTCCAAAAGCCGCTTTCGGCAACAGCACAAGCGTGGCGCCGTTTCCGAGACTTGAAACAGCTTTGGGCCTGGCTGCAGGGGCGAATCCAGAACACTAGTTTGGGAGGGGCCACCGGTGGTTGGGGATGGGGGGCAAAGTCCAAGAAGTATCACATAATTCTGAAAACTCATCGGATTTCGCTTGCTTATGCATTGATAGCTAATTTTAAACAAACTTTCCTCAGTAAGAGTTGCTTAGATTTTACTACCTTAGATTTAACTTAGACTACCTTGGATTTTCCTTGAGGTATATCAGGAAACGTGTCAATTTTGCTCCAATTTCAGACGATTTGTAGGGGGAGGGAGCATGGCCGCACTGCCCCACCCCTCCCGGATCCGCCCCTGCCTGGCTGAGGAGCGTCAGTCACGACAAACCTCAAATCATGGCCGACCATTGCTCGTGTACTGCAGATAACACTGAGCCGGGATCCGGGATCCGTTTACAGGATCCACCTACGTGTCCAGAATCACCTACTAGCAGCGGCGGCTAGTGGCGTGAGTCACTGTCAGTGTTCCAGTTGCATTTACCTCGCTGATCACATTAAGCTAGTTACGGTGCCCATTAGACATGTGACAAGATCCACACAAGATCCAAGATCCGGGATCTTGTTTGATCCTGGATCATGCAGGATCATTTTGTCGTGGGATCCTGTGGATCTTTGATCATGTAAATTTATTTTTCGCGAGATCCTATGGATCTTGGATCCTGGAAAAGAAGAAAAACGTGGGATCCTGTGGATCTTGGAAAATCAGTTTGTCGTGGGATCTTGTGGATCTTGTTGCGCATATTTCACTTTTTGTGGTGCTAAAATATCAGAATGCATGTATTTCATGCTTTAAAACTCTCACACTCAATGACAATGGTGTAAGATTTACATAAGGTGGACAAACATATGCCAAGATCCCCCAAATCGGGATCTAGGATCCCTAGGATCCAAGTTCTGTGATCTTGTTGGATCCTGGATCATGTATGATCATTTTGTCATGGGATCCTGTGGATCTTGGATCCTGATAATTTATTTTTCGTGGGATCCTATGGATTCCCTTGAGAAGAAAACATTCGTGGGATCCTGTGGATACTGGATCCTGGAAAATCAGTTTGTCTTGGGATCTTGTGGATCTTGGATCCTATTTTTGCCACGGCCCATGTCTGGTGCCCATCCATGGCTCCTGTCCGATATGAAAGCGTCGACCCGTGGTGACGTCACAACAGCCGGGTAGCGCCAGCTGCGGTACAGGCTCGACCGAACCGCGTCCCCCTCTCCCCGCCCCCTCCCTCTCCCCGCCCGCCAGCTGCTGACCTTCCCCTCCTATTCAACCCCATCCCCTCGCCACCAGTCGCCCCCACGGTTAGACGACGCTCATGACGAGGGGCGATTCCGGGAACCACCCCAAAACCGGCGAGCCGGCGGCGCTGGCGGCGCCGGCCGACCCCTGTTGTGGCACCCAGTTTTGCGCCGGACGCACCGTAAACGCAGGTGGCAGAGGCGGCTTTAGGAGACTGACGCGGCGCCGGCTGCGACTCAGCACCACTGTGCTGAGGCTGACGCAGGTGGCAGAGGCGGCTCTAGGAGACCGACGCGGCGCCGGCTGCGACTTAGCACCAGTGTGCTGAGCGGCGTGACCGAGCACCGCGGTCTGTTTAATCAGGTCACCGATCGGCGCACCGTCATGGGAAGATCACGCACGGGTCGCGTGACCGTCCTCTCTCAGCTCTCTTGGTCGTGAAGCGAGGCTGACGGCGTTGTATGTCATGCAGGCTTGGGCGGGACGGCACACGGCGTTGCTTGTCGCCCTCTGTGTCAGTCATGGACGTTGGACATGAAGATATGACTGCCACCAGTCCACCGCGGCCCCGTCCCGTCCGTCACACCGGGGTCGGGGCTCGCTGGGGCCGCCAGGGCCGGTGTGGGAGGGTGGTGGTTCCAGGCCCCAGGGAGACCATGGGGCTTCAAAGTGACAGAGCTCGGTCAAAAATGTTCGTTGCCTGATTTTGAAGACAATCTTTGTAACTTGTTCGACGTATGTGCGTTAGATTTGTTGTTGAGCACAAACCTGAGAAATATGATACGCTTTTGTAATCTTGTCGGTCTTTCTGGTTTTTACCTCACCGAACTAACTCTATTGGTCTATCTATATTATATATCCACCAGCTTTGCCTGCGACCCCTCGTGACGCTCGCGACCCAGCGGAACACACATGCCATGGTCACTGCCCAGTGACCCTAATCAAGAACCCTACCTAATGCCTGCCGCCGGCCGCAGACCCACCAGCCACAGAGCGGTGCCAGTGTGCTTCTCCTTTGTCTGTCGCCGCCCCGGCCTCGGCCTCGGCTGCAGGTGACTCGGCTGCGGGTCAGAACTCAGCCGGCGGAGGCGCGGAGCAGCTGCTGCACCTACCGCAACACGTAGCTGGTGACGTCACCGCCGCAACACGCAGCTGGTGACGTCACCACCGCAACACGTAGCTGCTGCACCTACCGCAACACGTAGCTGGTGACGTCACCACCGCAACACGTAGCTGGTGACGTCACCACCGCAACACGTAGCTGCTGCACCTACCGCAACACGCAGCTGGTGACGTCACCGCCGCAACACGCAGCTGGTGACGTCACGCAGCGCTGCCGTGACGTCACGCTCGGGAACGTTCCGACGTGACGCGCTCCGAGAGGTCTGTGGCGACAAAACCGAGAGGACAGGGTTTATGTGGACTCTGACTAGAGTTAGACTGGTTATTTATTAGACACTGATTCGAATGGAATCGTTCAATCAAAATCACTTGAATCAAACATATTTTAATGCACCACCGGGTCTTTTGATGCACGAGTCGTGATTGAATCTAACCTCGCATAGAAACAAGGCTGATTGAATCAAAAGATTGTTCAATGTTGTTTCAATGTTGAACGAAACGTGAATTGATCAAAATATGTTTTGATTCTTGGAATTTAAAATAATAATTTATCAAAATTGATGTTCATGAAACAAACGGTGATTTAATCATTCATGAATCATGTTCCAGAGGACGACAGCGCCTTGCTATAGGGTAGGGCAGGGTCCACGTCAAGGGCGATCCACATTCCAGAACAACAAATATGACCCTATTCCGGGACGGATACAAAGTATAAGAAACGGTCGGAGAGGGGTTTTGCAGCCCCCCTCAGATTTTGGCTCCCATAAGAGAATCATGAAATTTGGTTGGTGGGCAGGGTCTACGAAGAACTTCATTTTTGCTAAATTTTAATGACCCTGGGTCAATATCTTCAAGGTCAAATGATGTCATCAAAGGTCATATTTGCCAAAATATGAAGTTTTGTCATTTTGTCATTTGTCATTTATTGAGGAACCATCCACATCGTGGCTATTACGATTCCTTTACATTGCATGTGGTGAAAACAATGTGGTGCACGACCACCAATTAAAAACAGTTTACATGGCATCGAATAGAACATAGCTTTGGCGGTACTATTTGGTTGGCGCTCCACTCGCGTCACGCTCTCGGTTCCTGTCATTGCGGCTACAAATGCGCTCTGGATGGAGCGGCTCTCATGGCTGGTGGCAGGCGCAATTCCACGTGCTGACTGCTCGGTATGAGAAGCCCTTCTGGGTCCGAGCCAGTCTATAATTTTTGGAGATGAAGAATCTCCGGCGGTCGGCAGCCTAGTGCTCCTGGCCGATACGTCACACCGCTTTAGTAAACATTCTACGCAGCGCCTTAGGGCACTGTTCACTACTCAGGCTTTGGGAGCACTGTTGGTTTGCAGTCCGTGCCTGGCGACCAGGGCCTCTATTTCTCTCCCACCCGAGAGATGCAAGAGCTGGCGAAATGGGTCACTACGTCGCACCGCCGGTGACGAGCCGAGCGGCAAAGTTCAGGACCTCTTGAACGGATGCCAGACGGCACGGGCGGCCCTCCCCAGGCGGACAGGCAGTACTGGATATGAGGAAAAACGTGTGTTTTGGACAAGAAGTTGAAGGACGTCACGAGTGAGGTGATTGGCGGATTTTAACAGAATGGCAATGATGGCATTTGCACCTCCGTACCCACCGATGGATAGCGTGAGAATCCAGTCGAGGTGCTAGGTCGATGAGGACTCCCAAGAACTTTGACGGTGGGCGATGGAGGATGACCGGTCGAGCCCGAGACGTTGATGTCGAAATTGTTTCGCCATTTTGAGCGAAGATTTTGTACCAATGAGAGTAAAGTCCAGTTCTTTTTCTGGATTCATTTTTAGACTGTTAGCTTGGAAACCAATTTTGAAGCGTTGGTGGAACTCCTCAAACCCGCATTTGAGGTCGGATAGGCCCACAGGGTCAGGGAGAGAGTGGTCCAGGAGTTTGGGTATCATCGGGCCATAGGATAGGAGACGGCCGTGCGGGGGAGGAAGGAGGACAGGTCGTGATGAATATGAGGAAAGAGGATGGGCCCGATGATGGAGCCCTGGGCCACTTCGTGGGTGAGCGAAGAATGGAAGAGCCCCAGCACAGCTGCTTCCGCTCGCTGAGCGTAACTCCGGAACCAGCCTGTCGACTGGATACCGCCACCCACCCGAGTTTTGCGAGTGCAGGACGCCATGGTCGACGCTGATCAACGCTTTACTGAGGGCGATCGCCTGTCAGCGACGCGACATGACCTCTGTCGATAGTCTGACTGATCCATTCGACAGCTCCGAGCACGGCGGTTCTTCTGTACAGTGGTTGGGTCGGTATGCATATTTGCATAGGAGAGAGCAACGTGGTTATCAAAAGCAGATACGATACGAGTTGGAAGCGAGACACCTTTTCAGCAATTTTTCACAGAACTTGACAGAATTCGAAATTGGGCCGAAAGTTTGTTAACATTGCGCTCGGTCCGCCGACTTGTAAATGGGACAACACGGCGCGATTTTCCATGCAGCGGGAAACACCTCAGTGACTATGGAGTAGTTTATCAAATGAAGTAAGTGACGTACTATGACGGGAAAAACACTCTTCACTGCGGAACAGAGGGCCCACATTGCATCTACGCCAACGCCTTGGACCACTCATCCGACCTATGAGCACCCCACAGCTCGGGAGGGTGGCCAGGTTGCAGTCGTCAGGCGATGCACAGACTCGGGCGGCCCGTGGCCCGGTGGAGCCCACCATCGTGGGCGACCTCGCTGGCTGCTATGCGCGAGCCGACGGACGCGAAGGGCGTGTTGAACGCGTCAGCGCGACCAGCGGCGTCCGTCGGCGCCCGATGAAGCTCCACCTGGCGCCGAACGCAAAAGGGCTTTTTATGCGGGCTCCAGGAACTGGCGTCGGTCGGGTCGTCAAAGAATCGCCACAGTACTGGCGTGCTGGTGCGTGATAATGACGCTCTCAGCCTGCTTGCGACCTCTGGCTGATGCCTGAGTCGTGCCTTCTGGATGTCCTGCTCTCGGTCCATGCCTTTCGGGCGGCGTCCCTGTCCTCCATCGCCGCCGCAACCTCCGAGTTGTTATTTTCAGGAAACCTTGCCATTATCTCCGAAAATATGGCAGCTAGGAGGAATCCTTTAAAGTTATGAAAAGCCATTCAAATTATCTTTCGTCAAAATGTCATCAGAAGTGACCTCAAGTCAATAGTTTTGGCTAAAGAGGTCATGAAATGTAAACCTGTTTTTCAGCTTTTTTTCGCTAATAACTTCATATATAGAATAATGATTTTGATGCCATCGTGTTTCTCTCGTCAATTAAGCTCGACACATACCAATTTGGATCAATTTGGGTAAATTCCTAAATTTAGCCCCGGGTTAAGGTCAAGGTCAAGGTAAGATGAGTCGGTCAAGCTGCACATGCGGATGTGGTTCGACGAGACAAACGTTTGTGCTCCAGTTGCGAGTCTCTACGGTCATCCTGTCACGAGCTATTTACAACAAAGTGTGTGTGACCTTGCCTGACCCTTCAAATGGTAACTGACTAAAAATTGCATCCAGGTCCTCGGAAAGGGCCTAAGATAACATGATACTGAAATAATTGGATTGGTATGTGTTTTATAATTATTTTGAATTTTTCACCATATAGGTATTAATAATGGAAAGTTAGCATTTAATCTGAATTCGGTCTTAATGATGTTAATATGTGTTAGCACTTGTTGTATGTAAGGCATTTATGTTGAATATGAATATATATCTTTTTTATGGCCTCCTTACAGTATAAAACAATATGAATTCGGTCTTCAAGTATTTTGAAATCGACCTGAAATATTCAACAAATATTCATCGGCATGTCTTCTGTTACATAGGTATATTATTTTTTAAACCTCGTAAATGTAAAAAATGTCATTTTGAAACGAAAATAAGTAAATAAAAATAAAAAGCAAAATATTGCATTTTCGAGATAGCCATCTAACATATCATTCAATTTTCGACTGTTGTTTTTTATCGCTAGTACTTTGCTACAACAAGCAAGTCCCACAAGGGATAAACCATGCAAAGATTTAAACGGACGAACATGCCCCCTAGAAACGGTCCTGATCACAGAGGCGCAGCCGGACCTTCGGCAAGGGGAGGCTCGGCATCCCCAGGGGCTTCCCTCGGCAAAGGGCCCCCCGAAAAAATGTTGCGACAAAATGTTACCCTGGATTTAGGCCACTATATTTTGCGGGGCCCATAAAAAGTCGCAAAAATGGACGTCGCCGATAATTGTTTAGTATGAAAGTTGGCCCCATTGAATGGGGGGGGACGTGCCCCCTCTGTCTTCCCCCTGGTCCTGGACCCCCTTTTAATGCAACGTTTTTGAAAAAAAGCACACCATTCGATGCGCAATGAAATGTTAGGAAAGGTCACGAAGTTTGAAAAATTATAGGTTGAATGTTAAATGAACTGTACGCGAAAAAGCTCAGCGGGGAGTTTCGACCCCATCCCCCTCCCCGACGCTAAAATGATTAACATATAATTAAGATGACAGAAATATCAAGAAACTGTGACATATTTCTGTAGGTGAACGTATTGTGCTTCCCTTGGGCATGAGCTCGAAACCAGTATAGAAACAATACATACATTCACAATCACAGCTACATTGTGCTTTGTTTGAAACAGGCGTTGAATGATGATGCATGGTACGTTTCATCGAGCAGAGTGGCGCAGTGGAAGCGTGCTGGGCCCATAACCCAGAGGTCCGTGGATCGAAACCACGCTCTGCTGGGATTTGACTTTGCTTCTTGCTACGGAGGACAAACAGAAAACAGTATGCTATGTATTGTTATTGTTTTGGAACTTAACAGGGAAAGTTTAAAGACTACGGTAAATAAGTGAGCGGGGACTTTGCCCCGATCTGTCGAGCGGGGTTTTTCTTTTGTCTTTCGTGGCAGACATAAAAAACAAAGCCAGATCCTAGCAGAGCGTGGTTTCGATCCACGGACCTCTGGGTTATGGGCCCAGCACGCTTCCACTGCGCCACTCTGCTCCAGTTATAACATTATACGTCTTGTCATTCAAATGATCGCTATAGGAAATCAAACAAAGCATGCGACATTAAAGGGAATATAGCACCTTTAACATTAGTTTTTAACTGAGATAGCCAGATTGTCGGGTGTGCTGAGAAAACCCCCAAATCCGAAAATTTTTCGCCTCCAAAGCGACCCTAGTTGCTGAATTTCAACGCAAAAACCGTTGGGCATATGTGGGCATATTTCAACGTCACAAATCCCGTGACGTTCGCATACGTCATCAGTAGTTACTCCACTGTGATTGCCACCGCACTTCGCTTTTTTAACCGTCCGCCCAGTATTCCCAGTTACCTTGGCGTCCGCCCCGACGCCACCGACGGTCGGTCAGCGCTCGACACACTAGTGGTTCACGTATGCGTGCCCCACGTCCCCACCTTGGCGCGAAAAGCGAGAAACGCCGTTCGACCACACAAGTTGCGTTCACGCCTACCGGTCACCAGGTGTCTGAGTTATCCTGGGTGCACCCAGTCGTGCGGTGCCGGACACAGGGTCATGGCGGGCGCAAAGTTTGCCGTCCGATGCCTCCTGTGACGGACACAACCCGCTTTGTGACGCAAATTGGTTGTGACGTCACATGTAAACATATTACTATTTTTCCAAATACAACAAATTCTGACTTTGTTTTCGCAAAATGAAATGCCAGGACCGTAATCAGGGCATTCCTTCTCCATCATTCTTACAACTTTCCCAAAAGGTGCTATATTCTATTACAAGCTAGACAGACTTCTGGGACTTTTCATAATAAGTTCCTCGACGTGCTTTAAGGGGGGCAAGACCCCTTCCGCGGCAAACCATTTGGTATTAAAAAGGTCCCTTTTCGAGTGGGGCTTATTGATTACCTCTTTTGGCCACACCTGTTGGGCCATCATCATTATTCCACAATTGTGCAACTTCTTGACAGTCGGGTCATCTCAGGTCAGGTCCCCAGGGCCTGGTCACGTTGCACCCCACCCCCAAAAAAGTCGCGGTCGTACCACAGCCACAGTTTTGGCCATTCGTTGTACTTTACAAGATTTCAACAACAGCATAGGGTACCTACAATTCTGGTCACCTCGGATTTGTGATACCAATGACCTAAGGTCAGTATAATTATTGTCCTCCCCATTATATTTATTATAAGTGGAAATATTGAAGTGCTACCTTTTCTAAGGTATACCGCATGAGTATCATCCCAATTCCTTGGTGATCATGTTATCATAGGCCATTCTTGAAGACCCAGGGCATATTTGTTCGTGGTCCCTACAGCGGTCAGGCCGAGGTCATGCGAGGTCACCAACATTATTTATCAATAACTCCCGATAAAAATTCAAGATAGAGAAAGTGAAACTGGCAGTAATGTGTTTTTGCTAGTCGAGACACGTCCCGAACTGTGCAACATGGCACCTTATGGTCACCACTTGACCGTGACCTGATGTAAAAAAAATTAGTTAAAATTTTCTAGTTGTAAATCGTAAAATCATTATTACTCCCTCTAGCCATGCATTCTCCATGCCACAATACTTATATTGATGCAGATATTAAGGTGTAAACAAGTTTCAAAGTGGTGACTGCTACCGATTTTACCCAGACGCTCTCAAAGAATTTACTTTCCGCCATAGATTAACATTACGTGTAACTACATGCCCCCTTCTCGCATTGGTGGCGCCTATGTCGCAGAACGGGGAAACGGCCGGCGGCCACGGGGGGCATGACAGTAGCCCGTCTAGTCTTATTTAGGTCAATGCTAATATTCCCTTTAAAGGGACACTGCCACCTTCCCAAAAGTTCTCAATGTACGCTGCTTGTGGTGCTAAATACGAGTAATGCTGCCGAAAAACGATTTATAACATTTAAATTTCTCACAGAACAGTGCTCAATTTCATAAAAAGTTTATTTAATATTTGGACTGATGACGCAAATGAAGGAATTTCGGGAATATAGAAAACCTTCACGCTGCCATATGTACGGCTTAATGCATGCCAAATGTTAAAAACAAGTTCGACTATCATTCAAACATTAAGTAAAAGAGTGACGGGACGTCATCAGATCAAATAACTGGGACTGGGGATTTCAAGATGTCAAAAGAAACTCAATTTCTTTGGGATTTCGACCTCCGGGATTGTTTTGACTTAATACTATACATAATGCAATGCCTAGCACGGAAAATGGCTATCTCAACTCAAATATAATGTTAAGGTGGCAGTGTCCCTTTATGTGTGTTAATTGGGTATACTGATCAACTGTCAACATAGAAAATAAAGAGGCACAAGCTTCTAAAGTATCTGAAGAGGAAAAGCCTTCAATATTATTAGTTGTATTGGCAATGGCAGGACGAATATGAGACAGGATCTCATAGCAGCACTCGGTCAGTTCATTACGATGCCGACACAGACTTGTCATTTGACAGTTGGTTATTTCACATGAATGACTAGACAGACGTCTTATGTAACACTTATCGTTGGTATCGCGCCTATGAAACAGGAGCGTTAGCTTACAGAACACTCGATCGTTGAGAAGTTTCTTGTAACACTATAGCTATAGGCTTGCTAGTATCTGCATGATGAGACAGTATTCCTATGAAACACTGTCAGCACCAGAATGATAAGACGAGAGTTTCATATGAGTCATCCAGTGCACCTGGGTGATAGCCTTTTATGGGCCATATAGTTTACGCAACACAGCACACCCCAGTTGCTTACTACTATCGTTGTTTTACGATGGGTAACATAACGCCACATATAATGCACAACACACGCTTAAATTTCTTGTTCTGCAGGCATCTCTTTGGGCGACACGGCGCTTGAAGTTATGTAATATCCGACGGTACTAAACTTACGATAGTCTTAAAGGGAAATAATTACTTTTTCTCTCACCAATGGAGTTATGACTTGAAATCGATAGACGAGACAAAAAAATATTGTAAATTCATCACAATTTGCATACAAATATTCCTACCGAAATATATTTCAAGTTAAAGCTGATGAGCGTTCCACACTTTCAATGACCGGTACTTGCAACCTGCTTGCAAGTACTTTTTGATTTTATCAAACTGTGGGTTTTCCCGTATTATTTTCTTACGCAATGAAAAGGAAAATGCATTTTAAATCCTGCTTGTTTCGATAATATAACCGGCGATCTTATACATTTGATAGCCATAAGCCATTCAATAAACAAGGAAAGCAAATTAGCAGTTTAACTTGTCCCCCTATGGCGGCCTATAGTTGTACTAGTTTTGAAATTGTTTCATAAATTGTCAGCATTACAAGCTTTTTATAACTTTGTATCTGGCTGTGTACAACACAGTGGTTTGTATTATCATTCCAAGAAATCTTTTCCCCCAAAACACTCGACAAACAATTAAACATGAACAATTCAATCGAAAAATCAACTTGGCAGCCATCGACGGCTTTTTTAGTGTCGGCGATTTGTTTCAGGGACATTGTTCAGCGTCGAACAAGTTTGAAACACAGGCGCCAGATATGACGCGATTAAATGGTGATGAAAAAACACTGCTCATTAGTTTCGAAAGAAGTAGTATATCTACTTGCTTTTAATTTGTAAAAACTTACAACATTGAATAAGGGAATAATTTAATATATTTCTTAAATTTAAATTAAATCATTGTTATACCATAACGGAAGCCTAAGAAATTGTTGCTAGCAAGAATAAAAGGTGATTATTTCCCTTTAACATATTTGGATGGTATTGCGCGACGTGTATTATAAAGTTGAAGTACATTTTATTGTGTTCCGTTTATTGTTAGGAGCTACTCAGATGATATAATATTTCTTTCTTAATGAATAAATCATTGCTTTGACATAGCGCACCGCCATTTCCCAATAATTTAAATAACCACGCCATGGGACCCTCCTTGACGCAGTCATATTCTGAGACCTATCGATTCTGTACGAGTCCGGGACTAGTACCCATCCTAATGTGTCTGACTCAGCTCCTGGCTCGACTCAGTGGAAGTGTGAAGCCACGTGTGATGAGATGAGTCAATGTGACATGTATCATGGCAATTTGTCAACCACGTGCTTCTGCTACGTGTCTGCACTCTGCATGTCAGACACGTAGCAGAAACACCTTTTCCGGCGGGCTCTCGCCGTGCCGATGGTACGGTATTGATGACGTTGACACTCCCATCCAAAACAGGCACAGACGAGTGGCGCAATGCTGCTCCGTTTGTTTATAATATCATATATTATATATTATATATATTTATCTATATATATAATATTGCTAATAACAAACACTTTACTTGCCCACTTCAATATAGCTTCTCGGGCGACGAGTATTTTAGAAAGCTCGTGACAGTTATAGTGAAGTTATGTTAGGCATTATTTTCGGTGGTTCTTAAATGCAGATACGCTTGATAACAAAGGCTTATAAATATGCCTAATGCCGTTGCAATAATTTAACTTGGTTCCTTTTTAAATCGCTGAGCTGAGTTGACAGCTGCTCACATTGACGAATCCAGAACGGTGGCTTAGGGGGCACGGGTGTTAAGGGTGGCGGTACATTAACACAAATCCAGCAGTTCTGTAAACTCATCGGATTTCACTTTCTTATGCATTAATAGCTGACTAAAACAAACTTTCATTCGTAAGAGTTGCTGACCCTTTCTTCTATATCAGGAAATGTGTCAATTTGGCGCCGATTCCGTTTTTTTTTTGGGGGGGGGCTGAGTTCTGACAGAAACCTCGGTGGACTGACGTGACTGACAGGCGCGGTGGACTGAACCTCGGTAAGCAGGCGCGGTGGTCTGACTTCGGTAAGCAGGCGCGTGGAATCTGAACCTCGGTAAGCAGGCGCGGTGGATGACCTGGTAAGCAGCGCGGTGGACTGACCTCGGTAAGCAGGCGCGGTTGGCACTGAACTCGCGTAAGACAGGCGGCGGTGACTGAACCTCAGAGTAAAGCAGGGCGCGGTGGATGAACCTCGGTCAAGCAGGCGCGGTGGACTGACCTCGGTAGCAAGCGCGGTGGACTGAACCTCGGTAGCAGCGCGCGGTGGATAACTCGGTAGGCAGGGCGCGGTGGACTGCACCTCGGGTAAGCAGGGCGGTGGTGCACCTCGGTTAGCAGGGCGGCGGTGGACTTGAACTCGGTAAGCAGGCGCGGTGGACTGAACCTCGGTAATCAGGCGCGGTGGACTGAACCTCGGTAAGCAGGCGCGGTGGACTGACGTGCCGAGGTTTCCGTGATGTGCTGGCTGGTTCCGCCCGCTGTTCTCACAGTGCGGTGCTGTGTGTGCCGTGTGTTGTATGTGCCGTGTGTTGTAACTTGTATGTGCTGTACGCTGGCGATGTGATGTGCTGTGTTTACCTATTTGCTGGCACTGGCTGTGTTGACTGAGGCTCCAGCCGGCGTTCGACAGCCTGTGCCCTATTGAGCGGTGTGAGTCGTGTCGGGCACTGGCGGATCCAGGGGGAGGGGGGCATCAGGGGCAAATGCCCCAAAACCGCCTGAAATCGGCGCATATTTACACATTTCCTGATGTAGGAGATCTACGCAACTTTTACAGAGGAAAGTTTATTTTAAAACGTCTAGCAATGCATACGGGAGCGATTTTTTGTGTTTAATTGATGAACTTTTTCGGGTTGATGCCCCCCTCCCATGGCGCCAAAAACTAAATCCTAGATCCGCCAATGGTGTCATATGTGCTGTATGTGCTGTGTGGGCTGCTTGTGTGCTGTGTGTGCCGCGTGTGCTGTGTGTGCTTTGTGCACTGTGCTGGCTCTGTTGGCTGTCTTCACCCTGTGTTCCGAGTTTCGACAGTGCAGCCGGCAGCGTTGTTTGCGACGCCCATTCAATCGGCCAGACACGGTAAATTTCCTGTGCAGCATTGCAACTTTGCAGGCTCCGCCGCCAGCCATCGGAGGTGATTGGTGAGTGTGGTGGCGTGCAGTCGCTGCCACGCTCAACATGATGCAACACACCGTAACGCAACGTCCGCGACGTCACGCGACGTCTCGCAACGCGCGCGTTTTGCCTCAACCGGATGCAGACCGGATCTGACCGAATTCCTATCGGCCCGGCCATAAGAATGGACGTGTTGTTGATCAGTATTCGCGCGCTCAGAGTTCGTTCGTGGAATTTTCCCGCATCTCGCGCGGCGGCGCGCAGCCCGCGGTCGCGCCGGCGGGAGTTTTTGCGCGCGCTCGCCGGCGCGCCACCTGGCGGGCGGGGGTGTTTTTGTCGCTGCGGCGAGGTTTGGCGCCCCCTAGCGGTGGCGACACGCCGTCCCTGCGCGGTTCTTTGTGCGTCCGCCGCCGGCCGGCCTGGCGCCGCCTCTTCGCCCGCCGCCGATTGGTTCAGCCTTGCAGAGTACACTCCCTGACACCGATTCCCTGCTCGCCACCGCGCAGAGCGGCGGCGGACTCGGCGCTGGCAGAGGCAGGGCTCGGCGCCGGCAGAGGCAGGGCTTGGCGCCGGCAGAGGGCGCACTGTCAGAGCGTGTCTGCAGCAGCGTTTGAAAGGGAAGCGGGAAAGTGGGACCAGTCTTTGTGCGGAGGGGGGAGCCGGGTGGGGGCTCTCGCGCGCCCGCGCACGCCTCTTTGTCCACTGCTGTCCGCGGCCGCTGTGCGAGTGAGCTCGCGGTTTCGCGATCGAGGGCGGTGGTTTGCGAGCGCTGCCCGCGGGGTTAGCTGGTGGGAGGTGCTGTTGTTTTGGTGCTTGAGGTGGCTTGAGGCGAGCGAGCGGCCGGGTCCGCTCCCGCGGCTGTAGCCGGCGGTCGTGATGTGTGCAATGTAGTGGTTTCCGACGTGTATATTGCACTAATCCCGGCCTCCGAAGCAGTCTGCTGTCTACTGCGGCCCGCCGCCGCCTGACGAGCCTCCACCTGAAGGGTCACCTCGCCTTCATCGTCACCGCTACTGCTGCTCGCGATCGCCACTGCTGCTGACGCTATAGTCAGACGGCTCGCCGAAGCCGGCGATGTTTCTGCTCTGAAGCTCGCCAAAGCCAGTGATGTTTCTGCTCTGAAGCTCTCCAAAGCCAGTGATGTTTCTGCTCTGAAGCTCACCGAAGCCGGTGATTCTCTGCTCTGAAGCTCGCCGAAGCCGGTGATATTCTGCTCTGAAGCTCGCCGAAGCCGGTGATGCTTCTGATCTGTAGCTCACCGAAGCCGGTAATATTCTGCTCTGAAGCTCGCCGAAGCTGATGATATTCTGCTCTGAAGCTCGCCGAAGCCGGTGATGTTTCTGCTCTGAAGCTCGCCGAAGCCGGGGATGTTCTGCTCTGAAGCTCGCCGAAGCCGGTGATGTTCTGCTCTGAAGCTTGCCAAAGCCGGCGATATTCTGCTCTGAAGCTCGCCGAAGCTGGTGATATTCTGCTCTGAAGCTCTGTGTTAACGTGTTCTCAGATCCCGGCAGCTACCGGCGACTAGCCGCCAAAAAACCCTTGTGTTGAGGCGCCCTACCCCCCGGCGACTGCGCTATCAGCTGCGTATGCAACTCGACGGAAGCGTCGAGGCTCCGCTCGGCGCAATTATCTTCGTTATCTTGGGCGTCGTGTGAGCGACTATGACGCTTCTTCGTTCATCTCGGAGTCGCGGCCCGGAGAGCTGCGTCTTGCGCCAGTGGTGTAAGTTTCTATTCAGATTTGAGGGGCTTCGACTTGTGATTGTCAATTTTTATGAATGATTCAAATTAGATTCACTGGCAAAGATATTCAATCTGATTCAATCGTCATTTACATTATGATGATTCACAGTGGTTCACAGGTTATGTGAATCAATCATGTGATTTCAATCAAAATTATTAGCAATGCGTAAGTGCAAATAACAGTGCATATATTCGGAATGAGGGTGTTTACAGACGAAATGAAGGTGCTGAAAGTGTTCTTGACATGTGTTAACTCGGTTTGATTCCCTTTTATTAGACTTGGCTATCGTTTGTATAGTTTCTGCTGTCCCCCCAAAAAGGAATGATTCATCGTGCTATGAATGAACCAATCACCCTATTATCTTTGAATGAATGATGCAATCAATGATTCATTGAATCATTCATGAGTTGAATCGATTCATGAATGATTAACGTAAAATAATAGTTATTAAATCAAAAAGAAAGATTCAATCAGAATCAATCGCAAGTCTGGGGGCTTCAGCCCCCCCCCTAACTTGGCTTCAGCCTCCATGCACGAGGAAGTGAGTCAAATCCGGGAGAAATATGTATTTTCGTGGATTTAGACGGTATTTTAAACGATTTTCCACCGCTAAGCCCTCGCCCGACTTTTCTGGAGAAGCTGCGCCCCTGCCCTGCGCGTTCTGCCGGGCCGGGCGAGGCCGGCCACGTCCTCTGCCGGGCCGGGCGAGGCCGGCCACGTCCTCTGCCCCTGCCCTGCGCGCTCTGCCGGGCCGGGCGAGGCCGGCCACGTCCTCTGCCTCCCACGCCGACTCGGGCAATGGCGTGGCCTCGGAAGGCGTCGAGTACATTCCGGCCTCGCCTCGTCGCGATTTCGTCATCACTTCTCGTCACGCTCCTTCGGCCAGCACTGACCCGGGCGCAGTGGCGTCGCCACTGATCATTGGCCGTTCAAAATGACAAGGGACAATCCAAGTTGCTGTGTATAAGCATTGGGACCATTGGGATAGATAGAATACTAGGGCACATGTCTCTAGTTTCCACATGGTGGCGATGCCATGAACCGGCGGACTCCGGCAGGACTTCGGTCGGGACTCTGGAGGACTCTGGACCCGAGTCCTCGGTGTCCCGAGTTGGTCAAAAAAGACCGCGTTTTTCGCGCCCGGTACGGTCGCAGATTTGCAAATTGTTGATTGCTACATTTATTGCACTTGTCACGGCTGCCTGAGACGCTGCGACTTTCTGAGCTCGCGCGCTCGCGAGGCACCGAGGTCATCTGAGGTCACGATTCACGCCGGAACCACGTCTGGCGGGATGTCCGCTGCGCGGCACGAGGCGATAGGACGAGAACCGCGCGGGCGCCACCATCCGCCGCGCGGGCGCCTGCTCGGGGGTGGGACGGGGGGCGTTCTAGCCGACCGGACTGTCTCCGATTACGGCTCTCTTGCGTGCCGGCCATACCAGAACCTCACCCATCACCCGGCGCCATTACCAAATTTCTCCGTTTTAAGGGAATATAGCACTTTACTTGTTTTTATGAGTAGCCAGATTGTCGGGTGGTGTACTGGAACTCTAATCTTGAATTTTTCCTTCCAACGACCTAGTTGTGAGTTTTGGACGAAACCGTTGGTCATATGTGGTCATATATTCAACGTCACAAATCCGTGACGTATCGCATACGTCATCAGTAGTTACTCCACTGTGATTTCCACCGCATTGCTTTTTGACCCGTCCGACCCCAGTATTTCAGTTACCTTGCATCGCCCGTCGCTACCGAAGGTATTGACTGAAAATTGTTCTGTAAAATGAATGTCATTTCTTTGTCAGGTTTTATTGGATTTCATTTGAAATAATGACAGACAATGGTTCTTTGAAAGGCCTAACTGTTGTTGGGTAGCTCGAGACCGGTAGCGTGCAATATTATCCGCAATAGAGATATTCAGTTACTAACTATGTATTTCATCATGCCCAATGGCAAATTCACTATGGTGGATATGTCTATAATAAATATTTATGTCCAATTTGTGAACGATTTCCAATTAAAAATTACTAGATACTTATGTGATGTTGACAAATGTGGTATGGGTGGCTGGTCAATGTTGCAATACATCACAATATAAGACATTTGGTGTTGTACGAGAAGTGTTGGTTTTTCCAAAACATGATTGGCCATTACTTTGTGATTTTCATTGATTTCCATTTTTTGAAAAATACAGAAAAGTCTTCAAGGGCACAACTTGTTGATGGGTGTTCCTTACGTTAGCTTAAATATTATCCGCCAATAGGCATATGCAGTGCTAACTATGAATTTCAGTTCATGGGTATCACACAATGGACAATTATTTGGTGATGATATAGTTTTAATAATTATCATTGTCATTTGAAGTTGATTTTCCTATTAAAACATACTAAAGATGCTTAGAATAGGACCTAGTGCAAATTAAAACATTTGTCTAATCGGGTTCCATATTATTGCAGTCGGGAACAGGAACGCAGTTCTGTTTAACGTTTAGATAATTGACTCTCAAGGACGATTTTTGGCCGTTCGATGCCCCTTTGTGAGTCAATCGCATTCTAGGTGACGCACTATTGTTGTGAGTCCTGTAACATATGCTATTTTTCAAATTACAACAATTCTGACTTTTTTCGCAGAGAAATGAATGCGGACCGTAATTCAGGGCATTCTTCTCCATCTTTACATATTTTCCAAGTTATATTCCCTTTCTATGTTTTATTTTATGACTTTATGACACAGTGCATGTAACACAGCGGGCTACTTTTGAGGTACGTCTTGACACGTCTGCATGAGAGCCTGATGCATGTGTAGGAACAGCTGGCTGCTGAACCGGTCGCGACAGCTGCGACGGACGACTGTCGACTCGTGTTTCACTTGTCCCGACCCTTGCACTGAACGCCGAAAGGTGCATGCGGCGCCCACGCGATCGCTTCGACCTTCGCTTCGCTTCGACCCGGTGTTGGCCTTTGCGGCTTGGCGGTGCCATTCCTTGCACGAGGCGTTCGTGGCTTCCAATTACTGCCTGCGTGTCTGGGTGTGTGCCGATGACGCAAGCGCGGGCGTTGGTTGTTATTTTTTTATTAAATTAATTCGATCACCAACAGAGAATGCCTCCAATTACAGGTGAAGTCAGATACAATATAAAAATAAAAGCAAAAATAAGATAGTTGCTAATTGCTCAGTCAGATACATATAAAAATAAAGTAACAACTTTGTCCGCATGCAGACGCGAGGCGGCGCCCTGGGCGAGGGCTGACCTCGGGTGCTGGAGGTGGTGTTGTTGCTGCTGCTGCTGCTGGTGCCTGGTGGCGGTGGGGATTCTGGTGCAGGTGTGGTGGCGGCGAGTCGTGAGGATGGAGTCTGCCCTGACGTCATGCTCATGATCGGGGGCGATGTCTTTTAAAAATAATTGGTATGGCTCCAATGCTAACTTTATATATTTAAGTAATTCGTACCATGCAACGCCATAGACTTAATGTACAAACGTGTCATTGTTACCCAGGCCTATAGAAAACGACATTGATAGTCATGATCTAGAATGGTCAATTGGGGATGAAGATATTTCCGAAATTATCTACAGACCTACCTTAAAAAATAAAAATCATCCGATTTTGCTTCCGCACGCACTGTTAGCTGGTTTAAAACTTTGCTAGTAAACACTGTTCACTTTCCATGCATATTAGGAACTGGCCAAATTGTGGCTGGTTTTAGTCTGGCGCCCATGGAACCCATTACCTTGGGTCGGCACAGGAGCGCAGCCAGAGTGGGGGCGGAGGGGCACGTATCTCCCATTGGGCCGACTTTTATACTAAAAAGTTGTCGGCGACGTCCCTGTTTGCGACTTTTTAGGGGCCCTGCAAAATAAAATGGCCTAAATCCGGGGATATGTTTTTTCGCGCCATTTTTGCCAGAGTTGGCCCATTGCCAAGTTGGCCCCCGGGGATGCCGTGCCCCCTTGTGGAAGGTCTGGCTGCGCTCCTGCCTCCTGGTCGGCCATGATGCCTGCATGTTTTGGCTTAGTAACCAAGTTGAGGAGGAGGCTAGTACTCACACTACTCAGGGAGACATGTCGGTCAAAAGTATAGATATTGCTTTTTCCGGGCATCGTCCATACTTGGTTCTCCAATATGTCTTCCACTGTTCATGTTTTACCTTTTTGATTTTATGGGAATTTTTCCCTCATTTTCTTTTTCATCACAAAATTACAATTTGCAAATATATTAAAAACTGGAGGATATATTGAAGAACAAAGTATGGACGGTACCCTAAAAATTCAAACCAATATCTATATTTTTTAGTGACTTATGTCTCCGTAAGTACTAGCCTCCTCCTTAACTTGGCTGCGAAGCCAAAACAAAACACAGGATGCCTGTCCGTCCAGTGTCCATGCAGGTCATGTGGTGAGGGCTGAATAATGCCGGTGTGGCCGCGCGTTAGGCACGTTCTATAGATCGCGCCACGAGGTACTGAGGTGCCACAGGGCGCCGTGGAATGTCCGGAGGGGCCGCCGGAGTGCCCCCGGTCCGGGAGTGGTTCGTGGAGCTCTGGTGGACCATCATCTACAACGTGACCGACAGGTGTGAGGTGGTTCTCCTGGTACTACTTACGACACTTTCCGGTGAATTAATCTGCGGATCCACTGGTGCTGCGGGCCTCAAGTGCAGGGGCGTCGCCACGAACCCGAGAGTTAGGGGGGGGGGGCTTAGGTGTCCGGCGTCAAATTAGCAGCAGATAGATTATCCATCTACAGCAGCGGATTTTAATTTTCGTTGAAACGTTTTTTTGGGTGGCAGCGTGTTCGGTGGAAGTTTTTTAGGGCAGCGTTCGTACGTGTTTGAACGGTTTTTAGGTACAGTTTCGTTGGAGCGGTTTATTTAGTGCAGGGGTCGGCAACCTCCGGCCCGCGGGCCAGATCCGGCGCGGAAGGTGACGCGCGCGGCTGGTATCGGAACTTACATGTTTCGGCCGCGTGCCTTCGAATCGAAATGTTTTAACAAAGTATGTGTGAATTGTGATGTTTTCTTCTCATTTTGCTGCTTGGCACAATTTAATCTTGGAAGTCAAATTTTTGTGGCACATGGTGGCTAATGAAGTTGTAGGGACGTGCTTTTCATTTCCTTTTTTAGTGATTTTGCCTATGGCGTTGTCTAAGAGGGTATAACATATTCCCATGTGACATAGGTACGGCAAACTTCAGCTGTTTAAGACACTTTTGACTGCACTTAATTCGGCTGTCTATTCCAATGTGGGACACGTTTGCGTCAATTGTATCGATTTTAGAAAAAATTACCCGGGCGGCCACGACTGCTTTCCAGATTTCTTCATCGGCTCGGCGCCTAAAGTTGCGGCACTGAAATTTTAGTGACAAGCTTGGTGGATTTTTCGTAGATGTTTTTCTTTGGGCAACGTTCGTGGGGATTTCGTTGGAACGGTTTGTTGCAACGTTTTGTACGTGTTGTGGACAGTTTTGGTGGTTCGTTGGAACGTCTTGTTTTGTTTGGTGGCAGGTGTACGTGTTGTTTGAATCAATACTGACCGTTCTTTAAACAAAAATGGTTCAACAACACGTACGAATTGATGCAATAAAATAAAAAATCAACGAAACCGTCCCAACGAAAATCCAAACTTCAGCACCGTTAAAAAAGCTCCAACAACATGTGGGGCATTCCACGACAAATCAGCAAATCGGAGAGACAATTTGACACCGCTAAATCTTCGATTTTTATGAAACTTGGCACAAAGGGTTATTGTGGGTCCCTGAAACATCTGTGGTGGTGAAATAGTTTTGAAATGAATACTTTCGGAGATATGGCCTACAACATTTTTAGGGAAAACCGTTGTAGGGTCATCTTTGGGAATCATTTTTTCCCATAAAATGCGCATAAGTTGGGAAATTTGTATATGAAACCGCTCACAGTGAAGCAAATAATATTTTAAGATAAATTTGGTAAATATTGATTTGATCAATAATAAAATAATTAGCGTCAGCAAACTTGATGATGATTTTAAAACACGTTCTCAAACGTGGATCCAGAAACCGACAACATAAATAGAAAATTCATAATTTAAAACATCTAAATCAACAATGAAAACAATGGATATTTGATTTATAATACGCCAAAAACGCATTCAAGTTACTAGCTTTCATCAGGCTTTCAGTTATTTGAGATGCTCCCACTTGCTCCCATCCTCCATTTGCGAGGATCCGTCACGTGACATTTGCAATTTTAGTTCAAAAATGCCAAAAGACCATAACAAACAAGTGAATATTTGCATATTGTATTAAATTATTGAAAACGCACATAGCAGAGGGCAGATGCATACTTAACTCAGATTTTGACTGAAATTAATTATGGGCAATAAACCATACATAGGTGTAGTGTGAGTCATGCGAACAACACGAGACCTTAGGAGCATACAACAAAGGCACGCGAATATTGTCAACTCTGAGGAGCATGTTGAACAGCTCGCATAAAACTTATTTTGCATATTATCATTCGAGCACTATGCAAAATAGCACTTGCATGTTTCTCATGACACTTACATTTTCCCCTCTGTCCTGTTTCCACCGGAGTTGTGGTTGATATGCTGTCATGCATTCACCGCAACAGTTATGCAACATAAACTAGATCATGTATAATAACTTGTTACATGTTTGCACCGCAACACATTGTTTAAGTATACGCACTAAATTACCGCATATATGCACTTCCGAAGTCATTTTAAACTGAAGTCTTCATTGTAAAAGCACATGTTCACAAAATTAAACTTTTTCATATTGTTCCGCTGAGCCGTCAGTTACATATTTATTTTTCAGGACTGGAATCAAAACATTCAGCTCTGGCAACGATTGTTGCTCTGACAACAAATGTTGCAAAAATGCAGGAACAGCAAACATGCACCATTGTGCCAAGGCCAAAAAATAGGATCCAAGATTCACAAAATATAATTTTCCATTATTAAGATCCACAGGATTCCACGAAAAAATGATCCTGCAGGATTCAGGATCCAACAAGATCCCAGATCTTGGACCCTATCGATCCTGGATCTCATATTTTTTTAAATATTGGCCATGTCTAATCACCACATGTAAATCTTACACCTTTGAACTTGAGTATATGAGTTTTACAAGCATGAAATACATGCATTCATATATTTTAGCACAACAAAAAGTGAAATATGCTCAACAAATCAACAGCATCCCACGACAAACTAATTTTCCCGGATCCACAGGATCCTACGACACAATAATTTC
>VOPJ01015879.1:0-11679 GCA_014673585.1 Semibalanus balanoides | reverse complement strand
AAGCCGTGTTACCTGTCCGATAAGGCTGAATCTACGTGCTGAGGCAGATCAGTACAAAACTCGCTCCAACATCTTGCTATACAGAGCTAAAAAAGACACAGGACGATAATGTGATAGCAATTTCTTCGCAATCTTCTTCAACATCGGAACCATGTTTAATGACATCCGTCTGGGATTCACATTTATTTAACAGAAAGGTACAGACGAAAACTAAACACTTGCTTTAAAAGCTGTAGTAATACACCCTTCCTCCACGGATAGTTTGTACAGCTTTGTGACAGTCACAGCAATCTGTTATACCACTCACTCACTGATAACACGCGCGCTGATCTCTGGTTCACATGCCTTGTGCCGGTTGACACTGCTGAGTATCTCCCGGACAGATTACTCAGACGCATGAAAGGAGCATAGCGAAACTGAGTCGTAATCAAGAGCTGGCGGGAGCACTGGCACTGTCGGAGCGGTAAACTTGGTGGCAAAGGCACGGTTCAGTAGCTCAGTCTTATCACGGTCTTCAGTATTTTTGTAATCTTCATCTAACAGATGCGACAATTCATTATTTTTACTTTTCATTCATCTCTAAGAAAAGTCCACAAGCGTTTGCGGCTTGTTTCGGATCGTCAACCAGACCCTGTAAATACCGATACAATTTCGAACCGGTCTTGCAATCGATATCCCTATGCTTTTTGAGAACGCACCGTCCACCACTAAACCAAAGAGACAACTGAGCACTGTCCACTTTTCAACCAGAGAGACAACTGAACACTCTCCACCACCCAACCAAAGAGACAACTGAACACCGTCCACCATTTAACCAGAGGGACAACTGAACACTGTCACCACCAAACCAGAGAGACAACTGAACACTGCCCATCACCCAACCAGGGAGTCAACTGAACACTATCCACCACCCAACCAGAGAGACAACTGAACACTTTCCACCACCTAACCAGAGAGACAACTAAACACTGTCCACCACCCAACCAGAGAGATAACTGAACACTGTCCACCACCCAACCAGGGAGACAACTGAACACTCTCCACTACCCAACCAGATATGATGAAATGATGATGAAGAGAGACAACTGTACACCGTCCACCACTCAACCAGAGAGACATATGAACACTGTCCACCATCCAACCAGACAGACAACTGAATAATGTCCATTACCGAATCAGGGAGACAACTGATACATGTCCACACCAAACCAGCAAGAGGACAACTGCAACACTGCCCATCACCCAACCAGGGAGGTCAACTGAACACTGTATCCACCACCTCAACAGAGAGATTCAATCTGAACACTTTCCACCACCCTAACCAGAGAGACACTAAACACTGTACCACCACCCAACACAGAGAGATAAATGAACAAACTGTCCACCTCCCAACCAGGAGGACAACTCAATCCACTGTTCCGTCTACCCCAACCAGTGAGAAACAAAACTGAACACTGTCCACCACCAACCAGGCAGGACAAACTGAACACTGTCCACCACCCAACCAGAGAGACAACACTGAACACTGTTCACCACCCAACAGGGACGACAACTGAACACTCTCCACTTCCTAACCAGGGAACAACTTGAACACTGTCACAGGAAAGTGGGATAGTTTTGTAGCCTTTTTTCTGCCAGTGATAGACGCCCATGCTCCCGTCGGGACTGTACGAATTCGGAACCCCAGCGCCCCCACAGTGTCAGATGCTACTAAAGCTTTGATGTGTCGCCGTCGTGGGACGCTGGCTGAGTTTGGACACGGGTCCACCGAGTACCGTGACACAAATCGGGCGGTGTGTTCCGCCATTCGACGCGACAGTCGTGATTACGCGGAGCGTCGTATCCGCAAGAACGGGCGAAACTCTATGTGGCGGCTTATCGGACCTTTTGTTGGCTGCAAGCGATCCTCGCTTGAGTGGCCTAACGTTTCAGTCATCGAAGTGAATGACTACTTTGTCAGCGTCGGCCCGCGCGTGGCTGGCGAAGTGAGCGGACGGAGGACTGTGCCGGAGGTGGCTTGTCGCCTGCCGCGTGTTGGTGCCTGTACGTTTGAGCTGATGCCGCTGACACTGTCGGAGCTGCGGGCTTTTGTCTTCAGGATGAATGGCTCGTCGGCTTGCGGTGACGACGGCATCAGCGTCCACATGTTTCGGATTTGTCTCGACTCGATCGGTGAGGTACTGTTGAGGTGAGGTCCAATGTCAGTGAAATTTTGCCAGCATATGTATAATTGTTGTCAACTCAGCTACTGAAAGTTCAGCAAGATGCGCTGCATGAGTAAAAAGTGATTTAAGAAAAAAACATCAGGGAGGCCTGTCAGCCTCCTCGCCCCCGTAAGGCGAGGATTAATTTTCAAGCTGGCTACATGTTAAGCTAGTTTGCCAAGTTCCTAAAAAGGCGACGCAAACGATATGACGCGAACATCGGCCCACTCAAATACCTAACCCAACCAAATACGTATTATAACATGGAAATCCACATTAAAAATGCTGCAAATGATTTAATACACGCAGACAAAACGGATAAACATTTTTTCGTCATTTCTGCCGACCCCCTCAATAATTATCGGTGATGCCCCTGCGAGTTGGTATGAAATAAACGTGATTATTACTAACGTGTTTATATGCTACGGCAAGTGGTGTTCTGTGTGTTTTAATGTGAATTTTCACCGATTTTTTATATTTTTTCTCCCAAAAAAAGTTTTATTTTACATTATTTTTTTCGATTTTTTTCACCGATTTTTTTCCAATTTTTGTTTATCTCGGATGCCAAATAAGGTGAGAAGCCCAAATCCGTGGAGACAAAAAATGGGAGTAAAAGTTGGCCCCCCCCCCAACCGGGCGGCTGGATCCGCCCCTGTGGGTGGTGGACGGTGTTCAGTTGTCTCCCTGGTTGGGTGGTGGACAGTGTTCAGTTGTCTCCCTGGTTGGTTGGTGGACAGTGTTCAGTTGTCTCTTGTTGGGTTGGTTATACATTGTTCAGTTGCTCTACCCTGGTTGGGGTGGTGGACAGTGTTCAGTTGTTCATCTTCTGGTTGGTTGGTGGACAGGTGTGTTCAGTTGTCTCTCTGGTGTTGGGTCGTGGACAGTGGTTCAGTTGTCTCCTGGTTGGGTTTGCGTGACAGTGTTTCAGTTTGTCCTCCTGGTTGGGGTGGTTAAATTGTTCAGCTTGTCCTCCCTGGTTGAGGTGGTGGACCAGTGTTCAGTTGTCTCTCTGGTTGGGTGGTGACAGTGTTCAGTTGTCTCTCTGAGAGTTTGGGGTGGTGGACAGTGTTCAGTTGTCTCTCTGGTTGGGTGGTGGAACAGTGTTCGTTGTCTCTCTGGTTTGGGTGGTGGACAGTGTTCAGTTGTCTCTCTGGTTGGTGGTGGACAGTTTTTCAGTTGTCTCCCTGGTTGGGTGGTGGACAGTGTTCAGTTGTCTCTTTGGTTTAGTGGTGGACGGAGCGTTCGCAAAAAGCGTAGGGTTTTCGATTGTATGACCGGTTCGAAGTTATATCAGTAATTACAGGGTCTGGTTGACGTTCTCAAAACAAGCTGCAAACGCTTCTGGACTTTTCTTGTAGATAAATCAAAAGTAAAAATAATGGAATGTCGCATCTGGTAGATGAAGATGACAAAATTACTGAAGACCGTGATAAGGCACCCACTTGCTTGCAGTGGGTGCCTGTTCCATCAGGGACACCGGAGGGCGGGCTGTTATCACCACTTCTGTTCGTCCTGCTGTATCAATGAGTTCAAGTGAACAGGGTCAACCTTACCTCTAGTGGTTACTATTTCCAGGTGTACCCTTGAATAACTGTTGCGAAATATTGTCAGTGTGCAGAAGCAATAGTTTCATCTTTCGTCCTGTTTTTGCCAGTCACAAAGCTTCTCGTCTCTTTATGCTGTTTATTATCATCTACACTAAGATTGAAGATCATCAGTCACGATTGAAGCCAGTGGTCAGGTGCGCTTGCGCAGACGAAAAGTCCAGTGCATTGCGCGTAAGTCGAAACACTTTTGAGGTCACAGCGCCTAGGTTAGAGCTGTGACGTCACCAGATTTAGTCCTTGACCAGCCATGTGACTACTTCTTGAAGTAGACGTAGGGGGAGGAGTAGCCGTACTGCTGGTAGGCCTGGGGTGAATAGATGCTGCCTGTAGAACAGGGTGGCCTCATCTGCCTGCTGATCTCGCCTTGCACTGACCGGGGGTCACGCTTCTTGCGGAGTACGGCAGCGAGTACAAGTGTTTGGGTAGCTGTAGGCGCTGGGAGGTTGTAGCTGTTGGCAGTAGCTGGGTGAAGATAGCCGGCGCTACTGCGCCTGAGAGTAGAACAGGGTGTGCCTCGTCCGGCGCTGGTCATCGCCTTGCACTGACCGGAGAGGTCACGTTCTTGCGAGCCGTACGGCAGCGAGAGAAGCGTTTTGGGTATGGTGTAGGTTGGCTGGGAGGTTGTAAGCCGTTGTCAGTAGCTGGGTGAGTAAGACCGGCGTACTGAGCTTGGAGTAGAACAGGGATGGTCTCGTCCGCCTGCTTGGTATGCGCGCTTGCTGACGCGAGAGGGTCACGGCTTCATCTGCGGAGGTACGGCAGCGGGAGAGTAGAGCGTCTAATGGGTAGCATGTTATGGTGGCTGGGAGGTTCAGGTGAGCTGTTGTAGTAGCTGGGTGAGTAAGCCGACTACTGCTGAGTAGAACAGGGTGGCCTCGGAATCCGCCTAAGCTGTATCATCGGTGGCGGGGCGGGGAGCGGGGGCGGACTCCGAGACTGCGGGTCAGCTGGCACTCTGCTGCAGCCCGCGGCTCTACGGAAAATCGCTGTAAACAGCGTGCGATATGATGGTCAGTGGCTCAATGGTGATACGTAGAAGTTTTGAGCCGTGTATAAATATTTGAGAAACATGTAATACATAACCATTATTTTGCTAAATATGTCTTCCGCATAGCTATGCAAAATATGCGATAATTTATTCGCACTAAGACTGCATGTTTATTAGCAGAACATGTTTGTTGATCAACTTACCGAAAGGTATGGGTTGTAGTAAGACCCATAGATGGATTTCGGTTGGTACGTATGATAATACTGCGCCGATGCGCAGGTGGCAGCCAGCAGCAGCAGCAGAGCCTGTTGAAAACACCAGATATTTAAAACGAGCAGATCAGTCATTATGGACATAAATGTTCACAGCTCGCACAGATAAATTGGTGTACACGACAAATGCCATCATCACAACTGCTGGAACCGTTAAATGTCAACTGCTATAGGATTAGATACAGACACCAAATGCTACAGCCACATAATACATCCTGCTGGATACAGAGATACTTTAAGTACCTGAGACACAGACATGTGAAGTGCTGCAAAAACAGGAATGCGTCTGATGCTGCAGGTGCAGATACCCCGGTTACACGCAGATTCAATTATAGAGAAAGCGCATGACTTAAGTAAGCATAAGCAAGCTATGTATGCTTAAGTAAGCATACAGTTTCCTACCGTTATTCCATCTTCCCTAAGATGCTTACAGAGTTTCCCAACAACAGAGGATTGATGTTGTCGTTTTAAATGCATATTTATATATTAAACAAAGCTCATAGCGAATCCTATCAAATGGCAAATACTCAAACTTCACATTTCGCAATGCAGTGACACTCAAAATGCACCAACAAGAAAGCATATCGATACAATTTTTAATTGGAAAACGCCCTGCAATAAATTAATAATCAATACAGGTCAGAAGAGTTACTTACAACACACTTCATCTTGGGAGATTTCTGAGTTAATCTGTATCCACTCGTGAGCACTGGGCGTTTTATACATCCTAACAAGTCTTCTGCGTGCCACCAATCGTACGCCTGCAAACTGCTCAGGTGACGCCACCACCGTGCGGCGATCTTGCAAAAGCTGGGGATTGTTTGGTTGTGATAATGCCGAGCTCGTCTACCGGAGAGGCGTTGCTAATTGGCAAGATTCACCACTTCGTTCAGCTGCGGCCAGAGACCCAAGCGGCCTCGCTCTGCTGTCTTTTGGACTAGAGACCGCGTGAGATAAAGGGTGGTTCATTCAACAAATTTTCAACTCACTTCGTGAGTTTAAAAATGTGTTGATGGCTGGCTGGTCAGTGTTCATGCGATACATCAACAAATATAATAAAGTTTTGTGTTGTTTGCGAGATCGGTTTTCCACAAAACATAATTGGCCATATCTTTGTGAAGTTTCATTGAATTTCAATTTGAAAATAATACAGACAAAGGTCTTCAAAGGGCCAAACTGTTGACCGGTGTCCCGTACCGGTAGCTGTAATATTCTCCGCAAGAGAAGCATGACACATCTAAAAAGGCTAGGGGACCTTCGAGTGGTGTAAATTTCAGGTCGATACCTAAATATTTGATGACCTGAAGTCAGGACAAGTGCATGCCTTCCATTATACGAATATGGTGAAAAATTCAAACCAAATATAAAACAGATCATATCAATCCTATGATTTAAGTATAATGTCATCTTAGGCCGTTTCAAATGACCAGGATATAATGTTGAGTGGGTGATCGTTTGAAAGGTCATGCAAAGTAACAAACATTTACTTGTCAATAACTCTTGACAGGATGACCATAAAGACTCGCAACTGGTGCACAAACGTTTGTCTCGTGAAGCCGGATCTTTTTATATGCAATTTGACTGACTTGTCCCTTTGACCTTGACATTCACCCGGGGTTGAATTTAGATTTGACCAAGCTGGTATGCTTCGAACTGCAGTGAAAAAAGAGGCAAGATAGCATCACAATATTTACTCTATATGTTTTAGGTAAAAAAATATTTGCGAAAATACTTTTGCAGGTTTGTTTACAGTTGATGACCTCTATAGCCAAATGTTTTGACCTGACGTCACTTCTGATGATAAGTAGCCGAAACATAATTGCAATGGCATTCCAGACATTTTGATGATTTATCCTAGCTGCCATAGTTTCTGAGTTTTTGGCAAGGTTTTTTCCGAAAACTTCATATTTTGTCAAAAATGATCTTTAATGACGTTATTTGACTTTGAAGATATTGATCAGGGTTATTTTAGTACCACATTTTCTTTTTTTGTAAACGTTATCAATCGATCAATTTGCATGACTAGCTCTTATGAGAGCCGAGATCTGAGGGGGGATAATCCTTCTTCCGACCGACTCGTATACTTTTATCCGTCCGGAAAAAGGCTATGACATTTTAATGTCACAAATTATTGCATAATTATGATGATGGTTACGATGCATGTTTTGATTTTGGCAAATAAGCAGCAGTCGAAATAAAAGCAATCGATGCTCGTATGATCAAATAAAATACTGATCTGAACATTTGTAATTTGGCGTATGAGTTGAAATTTAAAAAGAGCTGGAAACGATGCAAATAACTTCACCTTTCCTCTTTTTTAAACTGACAGATTCGTATATGTATTATGCCAACTAAAACAGTCGTACATCAATCGCAAAACATTCTGTGAAAGCATAGAATAGTTTTTAAGGTATATGATAACGTCTTGTTTGATGCTAAAATCATTTTTTAGACATAAACATTAAACATAAATACGTTATGGTAAGGAAAAGTCATTTTCACGAGTGATGTATTCGCTTAGCGTCTCACCAGGTAATCCTCGGTAATATTTGGAAAGTTTCGGGTAATTGAGTCTATAGCTCGTAAAACCACAAATTTTCCCAAGTATATTCCCAGTATACCAATGTATTGAATATACCAATAGGAAATTGGTATGTAATCAGTTAGGTTTCTGGATGAGTTTATTACGATAATCATCGACAGGCTTAATACCCGCCAACAGGTGTAAAGTCAAAAGAGCTAAAAACAATCATAAATAAACAAACACGGCACGTCACCTCAGTGAAGCGTCACCAATAAATTTTCACGTATATATATGCTAGTCAAACGTCACCACTTACTCTTCAGTCTTTACGTTTGTATGCGATTGCACTTTTTTAACTTGGTGGCGCTATGCAATATACCAGAGTGCCCAGTAGGGTGTCCACAAAACAAAATTGGTTGTGAAAGCTGCTCATCCAAAACGGTTCTTGTCCAGTCCAGCACTATATGTTTCTATCAAGCACTTTTCCTAAAGTCTTACGTCATCTCTACGTCATAATCATGCGTCAAATCAGCCAAAATCAGCTTATCAGCGATTGGAGTTACCGAGTATTCCCGTCCCCGACTTTTAGGACTGAATATTAAATAATTAAGATATTTCTTTAAAGATGTGCCAGCGTCACAAGTCATTTTTTAGTATGCGTTACAATTTGGCTATCTCAACTCAAAATCCCATGTTAAAGGTGAACTGTTACCTTTAAACTTCCCTATGGTACCCTTTCCGACCACAGGGTGGACCTCCACCACGTTTCGGGACGCAGTGAAAAATCCTGAAAATATGTCCAGTCCAACGTTCACCATCTTAAGAAACGTGTGAAACCGGCCGAAGATCAGCAGGCCCAGGACGCTACGATTGTCTACAGCGGATACAACTATCCCTATCATGCGTCTTATTTGGGCACCCGATGTATGTTTGCGATATATTAACTTGAAGATCAATTGAGTGTCGTGGATGTTCGTCCTGAGTCAATCAACGTCTGAATGGAACCCACCTATTTGTCCTCTGCTGATGCCACCGTGTACTCTAAACATGCGCACATCATACTTGGCTGCCCATGGCAATATTATACATAACTGCACGGATGTGTTGTGTTTACTGTGGCGGATAGCCTTTGGTTCAGTGATTGTCATGGTTCGGGTGCATCCATGGGTGCCCACTCAATTCTTCCGATCGTCTGGGTTGGGTTTGCATTTTTGACTTTTCATGGGCACTGGGCGGGCATGGGTATGACAATTTTTGATTAATGCCACTAATCGTTATCTTTTACTTTAACTTGACAACCAGATGACGTTTAACCAATTAAATATGTTAATAAATGATTATAAAACACTTCAACCAGTAAACTTGGCAATTATAAGAAAACAATAAATATGGTAAGAAACGGTAATGGGTGGTGAAGATTAAAAAAAATCCGATCCAAAGCCTATCCAATATGACAATGCTGACGAAGGGTGTTCCATGAGCCCATAACCCAAAGCACACACAGGGTGCGTGAATATTTTTTCTCGTTAATACTAGGTATGGAAGTAAATAACCCAGGATAATGATTGCCAATTTTGTGAAAATAATTATCTTGTTAATCTGAATGGGCCTGACCGGGCATGGGCCTAAATATACTGAATTTGAATGGGTCTGGTCTGGTTCTGGGCTTGGTGTTCATGGGCTTCGGCTGGGCTGGGCTTGGGGTTTGGGCACCCATGACAATCAATGCTTTGGTTGCGTTATGACGTTACGGAATGCCTGCTCTCCCAGCTGTGCTCTTTTAGGTTTGTTTACAGGCGACTGTAGTGCCATCTATACGGCAATGGTACTAAAGTCAGAGCATAACTCGTAGATGACGCTACAGTCGATAAATGACACAGAATGGGGATTTTGGATACGAAATGTGTAATAGGGTGCGTCATATCAACAACTTTTTTCTCAGTTCACATCTTTCCGCTGATTTTACTTGTCCCTGGGTCCACTGAAGCCCATTGGTGTGATTCCCTTTTCCCTGTTGTGAAAATTCGAGCGGCAAAGGCGGAAACAATTTTCAAGTTTTCGGTGGAGCTTGGTGTTGCAGTCTCCATGTTAGATGTAACGCATACGGTCACACTAACACCAGCCGCGCGAGCGATCGTTGGCCCGTAGCGACCGACACCGTTTGGCGGTTAAAATTCAATTGTCATTTCTGGTTTAACCCTATTTCTGGAGAAATGAAAAGTATACGAATCTGTCGGGGGGCTTATTCTTATTCGGCACCCCTTCAGATCTCGGCTGGCCTAAGATCTAGAAACATGAAACTTGGTATGTGATTAGGGTCGACAATAAACTTAATTTTGCTGATTTTCTGTGACCTTGGGTCACTATCTTCAAGGTCAAATGACGTCATCAAAAGTTATATTTGCCAAAACATGAAATTTTTAGGAAACCTTGCCATTATCTCGGAAACTATGGCAGCTAGGATGAATCCAAAAATGTAGGTACTGTAAAGCAGTTTTAATTGTCTTTTGCCACCATGGCATCAGAAATGACCTCAGGTCAATGTTTTGGGCAGTAGAGGTCAACACATGCTAAAAAAACTGTTTTTCAACATAAGTTTGTTCGTTAATAACTTTGTATCTAAAACATGAGTAATTATTCTGATACCATCGTCCTTCTCTCGGCATTGCTGCTCAAATCATACTAATTTTGCAAAATAAAAACAATATCCCGGTTCAAGATCAAGGGCAAGGTCAAGGTGACATAAGCCGGTCAAAATGCATGTCAAAAGATGCGTATTGACGAGAAAAACGTTTTGAGACCATTTGTGAACCTCTATAGTGATCCTGTCATGAGTAAGTGTAATACAAAAGTGTTCGTGACCTTGAATGACCTTTCAAATGGTCACTGTTTAAAAATTGCATCCTGGTCATCAAGCAGCGCCTAAGATGACATGATACTGAAATAATTGGATGGATAAAATGTGTTCAACCTTTTTTTCATCATATATGTATATTTAAAGGTTAGCATTTGACCTGACATCAGGTCATCAAATATTTAGATATCAACCTGAAACTTTCAAAACATACTACTTGGCATATTTTCTCCTACAAGTAGGTATTGTTTTGCTTTTAAACTTCATGAAAACAAAAAACTTGTATCNATTTTGAGAGAAAAAATAAGTATTTAAAAAATTGGGATTTCGAAATTCAAAATTTTGAAAATTCAAGACTGCCATCTGAAAGAACAATCAATTCTCTACCGATGTCTGTTTTTGCTAACACTTCTCTTCAGCACACAATTCTCCACGAGTGCTTAACCATGCAAAGATTTTGTGTCAAAACGGCCGAACACGCCCCCTAAAAACTGTCTTGGACCCCCTCCTAATGATTTAATTTAGGAAAAAAGAACACCATTCGATGCGCAATGAAATGTTAGGAGAAATCAGCAAGTTTGAAGATTCTGGATTGAGTTATGAATGAACTGTAGGCGAAAAACCTCAAGGGGGGCCGATTCGGCCCCCGACAGTAATAGGGTTCATGGATTTAATTTGCCCATTTTCCAAATTTGTATAAGCAATAACAAAACTCATGTCATGCGCCGCGAAGCAGCGTGAAATTTTTCAGTTTTTCACTGTAAATAGTTGGATTGTGGCTACTGCACAGGCAATTTTTACGATACATTGTTGACGTTTTGGGGGGCACAGGACACGTTGCCCCCCCCCTCCATCGAGGCTATTGGAAGGGGCCATGGCCTGGTTGGCCTCCACCTGGATCCGTCAGTGGAATGAGATAATGTGAAAATAAAGACGTGAATGACGTGTTATTGTCAGGAAGATCTCGTATCTCAGTGCTCTTTCCATTTGTGTTTTATTTATGTGTTACTTTCCGACCTATCCTGTACATACATAAGTTAGCTCCCAGCTCTCTCGAGCCGTTGGTATATGGTTTACGCGAGTTTCTGTTACAGATCTTGTTTGTCACATAATAATGCATTCGAGTCAGACAAAAATGCGTCAATAATAATTTAATTAAAGAGTCTGTCATTTGTCCCTGGAAGACGTTATATATAAACACGCACGCACGCACGCACGCACGCACGCACG